>JANAVB010007399.1:15781557-15786557 GCA_029216955.1 Iris pallida
CATATTTATTATCCCTTTTAAAAATACAAAATCCTGCATAAAGAGCACCTACATGGATGTCTTAGGAATCACTATAAGCCTACACGGGCTTGGGCTCGGTTCGTGCCCAATCCGGACTAGTTTGGTATGACCGAATATATATATAAAATATAATTGGGTGCATATATATATATATATATATATATATATATATATATATATATATATATATATATATATATATATATATATATATATATATATATATATATATATAGTATATAAATACATACTTACACTACAGTAAAATTAACATTCATGCGTATAAATAATTTATTCCATAGGTATTTAAGAAAATATATTTATAACTATATAAAACTAAATCCATATATAATTCTATATATATATATATATATATATATATATATATATATATATATATATATATGTTAGAACAAAATACAAAATCTCATGTATTTTTATATACACATATCTAGGATGACATTTATACACATGCACAAGTAATAAATATATACATAGTATAAAATCCTAGAAATCTAGAAATATATCACAAGAAGGAGGTTTCCCCATATTATAAAATAAAATACTAATTTAATATCAATAACACATTTTCATATATGTAACAGTCGCATCGCAACATATTTATCATCCTTTTTAAAAAAACAAAATCCTGCATAAAGAGCACCTACATGGATGTCTTAGGACTCACTATAAGCCAACACGGGCTTGGGCTCGGTTCGGGCCCAGTCCGGACTAGTTTGGTATAACTGAATTTCCTAAAAGTCCAAATATTAATAAATAACTAATTAAACTATTTATAGGGATTAACTCACAACTTGGCCTATTTTTCTTAGTTAGGACGCACTTATGGCTGAGTATTCCTTGGCATAGCTAATACACTAGTCAAGGCACGCCACTGCACTATTCGTGCCATAATTCCTAGTCGTCTGGTACTTAAAACTTAACCATGGCTAAAGTCATCTACCATAATAATTAACTAAATAATTATTTACAAAATTCTAAAAAATTACCATTTAAATTAAATAAATAATAAAAAATATTTCAAAATTTTTTGGGAAGGGAGGCTACAAATCTACCCACCTTAAAATAATTCCGTCCTCGAAATTCTAATTCATAATTATTCCTAAAAATCAAAGTCTAATATTTCCTTAATCTCCTGAAATTTAATTTCTCTAAAAATATTTTATGACTTCTCTAGTCATTTTATAACTCCGAATACTTGAGGACTTCTACCCACCTTTAGTCACACTACTCCTCAAAATACGGTCTCTAAAATCTTCTAACTAGTTGCTAACAAGTCTACCAACAGATATCTAGGGTGTTTGACATCTATAATCCCTCATAAACAACCAATTATTCAATAGTCAAGCAATATTATACTATAACTTAAGAATTTCTGATAAATCCTAGATAGCACGATCGTTCGTCACCTCAAAATAAAAAGGAACGAGAATCAATGGTATGGAAAGCAAGGAAGCATAATCGAGAGCAAATATGTTGTTTTCAAGGATGTAGAGAATTTCTAGAAGAATTTTCAAGGCAGTGTGGATTGAAATTTCTAAGGGTTTAGTCAGTTGCGCAGGCTCGTATCAGTACAGATACGTAACCGATACGATATGCTCTGACCTGCATGGGCCACCAAAAAAACTTGTCACGACCCGCACCCGCTTTTCGGACGCGAGCTTGCGAGCAAGCCTGCTACATATCGAGCGGACTCCAGCCCGACTCGAATACGTAAACACTGTCAAGGCTATGGTATACTGCCAAATCATGGCAATGTAATCTATATCTCAATCCATAATAAGAACATAAAACATGAATGAACACTATGGGTCGTGGTCTTCAGCCCATTAGCATATATGTTCGATAAGACTCTGTAATGCCCATGGTTCGTATTACGTATTTTGGTATACGTGTACATATTTAGACTCGTATTTGCATGTTTCTCTGCTTGAATTATTTTGGTATTTCATTGATTGGTTTATCTTGGTTCGGTTCAGATTGTTTGGACTTGGTTCGGTTTTATTGTGAACCCATCCCACCTACCACCATCACCATCATTTATTAATCCACTCCTCTCTCTCCTCATTAATTCTTTTCCATAACTTTCTTCTTCCCTTCTATTACTTTTCTACCAACCTGAGAGAGTGGAGAGCTTAGGCAAGTGCATCTTGCTTTATGGAGGAAGTCCATTTTTATTGTTCTATTGTCTTCCTCATGTGTTTCTAACCCACTTTAGTACTTAGAAATTTTTATTTCTATGGTTAATTTCTTGTAAATCTAGTCTTGTGGTATTTTCAGTTTTTATGAGTTTTGTTCTATCAAACTTGCATATTTTTGCTAGTTGATGGTTCTATGTTGTAGAGAATTCCATTTTACCCAAATTTGACCTACGGGAGTCTGGATTTGGGTTTCAATTGTTGTTTGGTGGAGCATGGAGGCTATGATATTTTTTATGGACATGTTCTCTGTGGGAGCCATTAATTTTACTTCTGGCCGTATGCGCATTTCACTTATGGCCGCATGAGCATTAATTAATTGCATGGCCCTTTTATTTTAGTTGCTTGCAAGTTTGCATGCATTTGCAGCAACTTGCCTGAGCCGCATAGACCATTGGCTTTTGCCTGAGCCGCATGGCCCATTAATTATTGTCTGGCCGCATAGGCCAATCCAAGTCAGCCGCATATGGCCAACACAATGCTAGCCGAATATGGCCAACACAAGTCAGCTGTATATGGCGCTTGCATTTGCATGCAATTAAATGCATTAGCCATGCATGCATTTAACCTTTAAATAATTGCCATGGATTCATTTAACCTTTAAATAATTGCCATGCATGCAAGCATTAATTAGCTTACAGTAGCATTAATTAGCTTGCTTGCATAACTTGTATGGCCGCATGAGCCATTAGAATATTTATGGCCGCATGGCCTTTTTGGCAAGCCTTTGCTTGCTTGCATAACTTGTATGGCCGCATGAGCCATTGGAATATTCATGGCCGCATAAAGCCATTGGCCAAGTGAGCCGCATAAGGAATATCCATGGCCGCATAGGCCATTTTATTTATGGCCGCGTACTGATAGCTTGGCCGCATGAATACTATTCTTAGTTGGCCGTATAGGCCATTTGTTAGTTATGGCCATTGGCCATTTATTAATTGCCTGGCCGCATGCACTTTTAAGTGCTCGGCTGCATACTAATTTGCATGTGCTTGCATGCTTAAATATTTAAGCTGGCCGCATGGCCTTTGCAAGCATGTGCTTGCATGCTTATATATTTGTTGGTCGTATGGCCACTATTAATTTATTGTTGGCCGCATGGCCTTAGCATAATATTTTGACCACATGGTCTTAGCTTTAATTGTCTGGCCGCATGCACATTTCTGTGCTTGGCCGCAAGCACATTTATTTACAGCTGGCCGCATGGCCATTAGCAATATAATAATTTTTCCTAAGCCGCATGAGTCCTCCACAGCCCTTGCCCCTGCTAATATTTAATTACTACTTGTATGCTTGGGCCATTAATTTTAATGTGTTTCCTGACACGATGGTGACCCATTGTGATGCACTTTTGACAAATGACATGACATGATAGTGGCCTGTCATGGCGCACTCCTGACAGTGAACTTGACATGATAAACTTGACATGATAAACCTGACATGATATATCTCGATATGCTGTTGCGACGGCTAGCTTGACATGACAAAATGAATGACCTGGACACCGTGGACGATTGTGCTTGTACAAATAAACCAGTCTTGTCTTGCATCATATTTAGGACAGGAATCCCTGAGTACCACGGCCAGGGGTACCTACTATAATTGACTAAGGCTAATAACTAGAATAATCCAATAGTCATGAAGAGATCTCCCAGCTACAGGCAATCACATTACCTGGACGCACTTGTGGATTTGTAGCCTGCCGACGAGTAAGGCACATTTCCAGTACACTGTCATGTGTTGCACCCTTATTGTACTAATATTCGACCTGGGTAACCTGGATGGTCTGCAGGGCTTGTGGCTGCGGAAGAATCTTGCTGCATCTTGCTAGTAACTTGGCCTGTGATAATCCTAGTTAGTTAAAGTATCAAGCCGTACTTATTGCTTGGCCGTAAATTGTTGGATGGAGTCTAACCAGTCTAGTCTTGTCTTGATCCTGTACAAGATTGTTACATGTCCTGATTTTCTTATATTATCTTGCCGATAAATGGTGGAAAATCAAGTTCCGTTCAGATGAAGGGTTACAATCCCGGTCCTTATTTGGTTTACGAATTGTTACCTGGTTATCTGAATAGTCCCATGGTTATCTCATCGTATATCACCTGTCATGCTTTTCCATAATTATTGTCTTTTATTATGTAGTTATATTCTTGTACTAATTGATGGTTTTAGTTCCTAAGTGAAGCCTCCTTTGTGGCGCTTACTCTTTCTGGGATCTGATCCAGCTGGTTTTGTATGGCCATATTTTGGAGCAGCTCCAGGGGATCCACCGACTTTCCAACCCGATGGTGACCACCAGGCGTAACCAGGACAACGAGTGGGTTTATTTTTGGCTCTCCCACTCTATTATAAAATATTCTTTTGAGGCGTTTAGCCGGCGAGCACGTGTTAGCTCGTATTGTATCTTTATTTACTGTCTGTCTACGGACTGTAACATGATTGACAGATTGTAGGGTTGATCATGTATGACTAAAACTCTTGCTAGTCCTCACATTTTGTAACGATTAGCATCATGATCAGCTGAGTATGTAATTTTTGGGATGCCTTACTATTGTATATTTGGTGATCTTAGATCTTGTAACTTTACTTGCTTGCTTGAGATTGAGATATTAGGCTTGTTATTGACCATAAGAGACTAATGGATTGTAGTTAAACACTCATATATCTAGACAGCCGTGACCGTATGGTGAGGTGGATTCCATTTCATCATACGTATCTAGCTATGTATGCCCCCGCTCTCCAGTATTCTGGTTCTGGGGC
>JANAVB010007399.1:15791557-15799057 GCA_029216955.1 Iris pallida
ATTGTAGAACTGACATACACTACTGTAGGACCATTAAATTGACAGAGAGTGTTCAAATTCTTATTACTGCACCAAAATTTTAGAGTTATGATGAGAGTGTTCATACAAACAACATAATGGCCTTCCAGTCAAGATTTAAATCCTCGAGTTGTGAGAAGGGATAAGGATATATGTTCTATATGATTGCAGAACTAGCATGCACTACTATAAATATAATATTTGAAAAAAATTGTCTAATAATTGAAGGATAATGTCAGGAACTATGTTTGGTTTGTTTGGATTATGCCATATTTTAAAACATTTGGTTTGTTTGGATCGGACCAACTGACAAAGCCACTTTAGTACTTAATATTTATGATAGAGTACGATGTTGTCCATAATCCAACGAGATTAAAATTAGTAGTCAAGACTTGGTAATGACCAAAAAGACTAAAATTAGCAGTATATATTTATCAATGACCATACGAGGCTAAAATTAGCAATCTGAATTTGGCAATGACCCTATGGATGTTCTTTCTCCTAGACTTGAAAATGATGATGCGGTGACCCTATACTATTTTTTAGTGTCAAATGGTTACTTATCTTTCTTAGCTTTACATTATCAGGTGTTTATTCTGTTCAATAAAAGATACTACCCAAATTTGATGAGTACCTATGATACTACATATGAACAGAACTATGAGTGTTGTAGGTAGTGTAAGCTAGAAATGAATGAAGTTTGGATGTCATTCTAAGCCATCTACATGTTCATAAAACCTTAGGTAATTTAGTTTGGATAGCGATGTCAGGCCCATGTTGGAAAATTCATGAATGTATATATCTGTGGCTAACCTTTTACTTAAATGTTGTATTTGAACAATTGTGTATTTGTTAATAAGGCTGTATATATTGTATGAGAACAATTGTTTTATCAATGTACCCTCTGGGTATCGGTATCGTTATCAGACTATTTCTATGAGTATCAATATTGATCGCTTAGACGTCTAGACGATAGGTAAGTATTGAAAATCAAATTTAAGATATCCGTATAGAGTATCCTAGGAGGATATATATAAGATATCTTAGTAGTAGATAGGTAAGTGTTGAAAATTAAATTTACTTATGCCAAGTCTTTTGGGCCTATCAGAGTTATAGATCTTTTCGAAAATCTAGTATAATACTGATTACCTCTAAAGGCTTGTATAAGTAAGAGTGTATAGAGTGTATATCGTAGGCGGATGAGTGTATAGAGTGAGCCTCCCTACTCTCCTTCTTCTCATTTGGGTCATGAGGCTATGTCGTTAATGGCTTCAAGTTTAAGGCAAGACTGTTGAGGGTCATTCACCGTTGGAGGTTGAAGTATCCGAAGAGGAAAACGAAATAGATGAAAGAGAAGATAAGAAGGAAGAGGAAGATGAGGACGTAGAGGACGTCTAATACTGTCATTTTCATACAACAATGAATCTTCTACATTACACGTCTAATATTGTTATTTTGTTTAATCCCTAATTAATCTCCATGCTTCCATCAATCTTACCAAATGGCACCCAAGACCCGAGGACATCGCTTGAGAGAGGCAGCTTCTCGTGCTGAGGAGGTAGTGCCACCTCCTGCTGTTGAGTCGATAGTAGTACCTACTACTGAGTCGATAGTGCCACCTGCTGCTGAGTCGGTAGTGCCATCTCCTACTGCTGAGGAGGTAGTACCACTTTCTGCTGCTGAGGAGATGGCACCAGAGGGCAGTTGCACCAGGAGTTCCAGTCATCCATCTCATCTGGATATTGATCTTGCTGGCGTGGATCATACTTATGCGCAGTGGCTGAGGAGGGAGATCTCTCTGCGCCTACGTAAAGGATAATATATATATATATATGATATGATTTTTGACCGAATTTGTTTCCAGTAGACTTATTTATGGGTTTTACTTGGAGTTTGAATATTTGTGTTTAAATATTAAATATTTGTGTGTTTTGTGTGAATAATTTGAATGCTTGGGATTATTTGTGTGTTTTATGTGTTTACTTGGGGGGGGCTGCGGGGGGGCGGAGGAGAGGGGGGTGGGGGGTTTAGGGTCTAGCCGCGGGGGTCGGAACATACACACATACACACACACACACATACATAAACACATACACACACACACACACACACACACACACACACACACACACACACACACACACACACACACACACACACACATATATTCGGCACACCGAACCGAATCTAGTAAGTCCTTCGAATCACTCTATGTCAAGTTTCTCCCTGGCTAATAGATTTTTTCTAATTATGTTTACTTTGTCTTATGATACAGATTGAACTAATTATATCCTTCTTTTCTTTGTTAGAGAGATGGCTCCCAAGAGAACTCGAGGCGGTGCTACTAGCCGAGGAAGGGGCCGAGGCAAGGAAGTGCTCGGTGGATATTCTCTTACCTTGGTCTTTATTGCAGTGATGTTGGGGTGACCCAACTGTAGATGAGTCGTCTCATGTAGATGTGCTTAGGATGTTCATATTGGGCTTCTAAGTCCTTTTTGCTAACTTTTTTTGACTCTGTTGCTAACTTTTTTTGACTCTATTGCAGTACCCATGCCGAAGGCTGAGGCTCTCGTGAAGGAAGAGATACTGTCTCTGTTCGTCAAATAAGAGCTGGTGACTGTTAAGGATGAGGTGTTACCAAAGGTCGAGGTCAAAGAAGAACCAATGACCATCAGGGAAGAGATTGCTCCCAAGGTTGAAGTTAAGGAGGAGCCACCGTCAGAGATTAGTAGCATCGGGACTGACCCTCCTGTCTCTACAGAAGACCTCAACCAGATTGAGCCTTCGTATGCAAAGTGGTTGATAGAATGGTACATGCCTCAACGCAACTATGATCCCTGGCTGTGAGGATTCATCGTCTGACTTGCGATCTTTGCTAAGGCCGAAGTCGATTTTCTTTTTTATTGAATATTGAATATTTGTGTTTAAATATTGAATATTTATTTGTTTTTGTGAACAATTTGAATGCTTGGGATATTAGTGTGTTGAAATTTCTTGTGTTTTGCATATTAGAATTGTGTATATTGGAATTGTGTTTATTGAGAATGCTTGAGATTATTTGTTTGTTTTGTATATTAGAATTGTGTATGTTGGGAATGCCCAATTTTATGCTATTTTTTTCAAAAAATTCCCAGCCACCGGCTGACTAGCGACCCATTACCGACGAAATATCCGTCGCTAACTGGGGGATTCCCAGTTAGCGCCGGATGCGCGACAAAAAGCCGATGGGTTATCCGTCGCCAAGGTTCTGGAATTATGAAAGATTTACACGATAGGGTCGACGGATAATACGTTGGTACGCCATCGCTAGTAATCAGTAAAACACACAATATTTCGTCGGATATTGGCGACAGATAATCCGTCGCTATAAAACCGACCGAGTGGCGACGGTCTAGCGACGACTCACGATGGAATAACGACGGATTATCCGTCGCCATTGTTCTGGAAATATGAATAATTCACAGAACCGGGTCGACAGATATACCGTCGGTATTCCGTCGCAAATCCGTCAAAACTTAGCGATCATTCGCGACTGATTGGCGACGACATTTGCGTATCAGAAACTCCCTGATATGCATTTACTGACCAAATAGCGACGAATAAGTCCATCGGTAAGTGATATATCATTACTTCTTTTGATATATGATTTGACGGTAATCCGTCGATGAGTCGTCGTAAACAGCACAAGTATGGTTGACGGGAGTCCGTCGCTAATTCGTCGTCGGGCGACAACTTGCTGACGGATTGTAGTTAGCGACGAGTCTTTTCCCGATAACCTTTTTTAACCAATATCCGTCGACTATCCGTTGGTAATTACATTTATCGACGGATTGTTGATGGATATAGCCGTCGCTAAATTGATGAATTTTGGTAGTGATTTTGGCAGAAATTTCGAGGACGTAATTTTTCTAAGGAGGGTAGAGATGTCACTCTCCGATCCCGATATACGTATTTTTATTTTTATTTTTATTCATATATAAAGTATTTGTACATGTGCACCTTTAATTTATTGTTTTATTAATTATTGCATGTAGCCTTTAAGCATGTCCTTAGTGGAATGGTTAGAGCATGATTAGGACTAGGGTTTTAATGAACCAACCCCACCCCTATAAATAATCTCTTCCACGCTCTCTTTTCTCATTCACTCTCTCATTTATTTCCCTCAACCACCAACCCACTTAGGCAAGTACATCTTGTACAAATGAGAGACCATTTGCATTTTTTATTTTTTATTATTTCTTTGATATTATTAGTCTAGATTGTTCATCTCTTCATTCTCTACAAGTTTAGTTCTTGGTGTTTTTGATTTTAATGGCTACTTTTGTGTAGATCTAAGTTTCTAAAAATAGGATTTAATAGATTTTCATGGTTTTGATCTATCAAACTTGGTTGTTTTCTAAAACTAATTGTTTTATGTTGTAGAGAATTTGATTTCATACAGTTTTGGCTTTTATTTTGCTTGATTTCAAGTTCGAATGAGGAACTTATGGCCATGGCAAGTTTTTGGAACTTTTATTGCTGAACATACTGTTTGGAGACGACGACCCCTATGCGCCGGGATTGTCCATGCGCTGGAATTTTCATGCGCTCCGTGAAGTCCCGGCAATGCATCCTTTTGACTACGTGCGTGTCATGCGCGTAGGTTTCCTATGCGCATGAAGTGAAGATGCAACCTGAGTTTTATCCATGCATTGGAATTTTCATGCGCTGGAAATCTCGTGCGCTGGAAATTTCGTGCCCTGAAATTCTCATGCGCTGGAATTCTCATGCGTTGGAAATCTCATGCGCTGGAAATTTTCATGCGCTGGGATTTTCATGCGCTGGGATTCTCATGCGCTGGAATTCTTGTGCGCTGGAAATTTTGTGCGCTGAAATTCTCATGTGCTAGAATTTTCATGCCCTGGAATTCTCATGCGTTGAAAATTCTTTGGATTTACTGTTTTTGCATGTTTTAGCTGTTTTGTAGCTATAATCTTATAAAACTTAAAACATAAAAGTTGTAGATCTTTGTCTTGGCTTCAAAAATCTTCCTGTCTTGCTCTAGCTGGAGTTTATATACGATTGCTAGTTTCAATCCCATATGGATGTTTTTGATCTTTTTGCATATTTTTCTGTACTTAACCTTTATTCCCGACCAGACTACCTATGCATGTGCTGGTAAATCTGACACATATTCTGAGGTACATTCTATGTGAGCAACGAAGTGCTATCTCATGTGCTAAGTGTTCCTATACAATATATGTTAGTACATCCAAAGCCTCCAGCACTTACATAATGAATGGTCGATAGTAGTGACGTGGTATGTATTGCTTGTTGCATTACACTAAGAAGGGATTCTTAAGTATGAATCCTTGAGCCAGTACGGATCCTTACTTGGGGTACTCGTACAATGTACGACATCTAGGAGAATTAGCATGTGACCACGACATGCGAACTCCGAGAATAACTTAGGGATTAACTAGGCAACTAATTTGATAGATGCATTGGGCGAGAAGAATTCGAGATCGTGCCATACCAGCCACCCCAGGTCCCGTCCTATCGTATCGAGTTGGCCACCACGGATACGGTTTCATCTGCCTACTATATGTTATATATTTCAGCACAGTAGCCTTACGGGGGACCGGTGCATAATCAACGTACAACACGTATATGTATATATAATAGATTGTCTAGCCCTGCTGGAACAACACGATCTGAGGATTCCTATAACAGCACCGCGGAGATAACTCCGCCAAATATAGATAGCCGCAGGAATGAATGGCCGCTTGAAAAATGACTTGACTGTGCCTTGTACCTTCCGTTCGTAGCCGAGGGGCATGGACTGTCATGGTGCGTGGTCCAACCCATGTCCTTGTTTGGTTGTTGGATTGGGCTATCGTGCTACGACAGGCTGTGGACCGAGGGTACGACCAGAAGCTTTTATTATTACTAGTATTATTATTTTTATGCTTGAGTTTTATTTCTCTTTTGTGCTCCCGTGTGGTACTTGCTATTCGGGGCTGACCCCGCTGGTTTTGTTTGGCCAGATCACGTAGCAGAGCCTAAGGATTTGACCTTCCTTCCTGACGTCAATGGTGCATACTAGGAGCATGGCTGGCTGGGGACTTGAGTGGGTTTCTTCTCCACCACTCTAGTATTCATTACTTGTTCTGGCGTTTAGCCACCGGCACCTGTTTAGCCGGTTAATCTGGATAATTTTGTTTTTTACGTAATTGTAATTAAATCAGACTGCAGCTGAATACGATTATGAACCTATGACTCTCTGGACTAGCTAACTTATAAAACAAATTCTCCATGATCATTTTGATGATGCGTCGGGGATGTCTTACTGCTTTATCTCATATGCTCATTAGTTGTTGTATTTTTGCTTTGAATGATTGAGATATAGATACTCTATGATACTATAGGAGACTTGATTGTAGTATGCACCTGTTACGACCCGCACCCGCTTTCTGGGATACGAATGCGTGTCCAAGCTAGCCTACATCGCAGTGTCGGCGGTAGAACGCTGTATAGCCACAATGCTCAAAATCACAAATAATGCTCATAAATAGAATTAATTTAAACTTACAATATTCCCAAGTTTTACATTTACAGAAAAATATAAACTTGTACAAATATTGGAATGACTACAACTCAGCAATCTAACTAGTCTCTAGGCTTTTGTTTGCAAGTACACCCGTATCTTCTAATACTAAGTGAATCCATGGCTAACCTAAGAAATATTGGTTTCCAGTCAGGAATGGAACAAGTACAATTTACTGAATGCAGTTTCAATAATTGAAAATGACTATACAACAGAGATTAGCCTTTAGACATATGATTTGAAAAATAAACACAGAAAGACAAATAAAACTAAACAATGGAAAACAGCAAATAAACATAAAGACAATACTCACCGACTAACTGAAGTACCTTTGATATGTGATCGGTCTTGGAATAATTACACAACACGGTCTATACTGTATAAAGTTATACGGTCTACACTGTATAAAATTACATGGTCTACACTGTATAATGTACACGGTCTATACTGTATAAAGCAATAATGAAACACTGTCTATACTGTATAAAGCAATAATAATCATGGTCTACACGATATAAAGTAATAATAATCACGGTATACACGCTATAAGGTCAGATCACACATCGTTGGTACTTCACCTCCCCCGACACCACAAAGAATAAAATCAACATAAAGACTGAAATCATATCTCTATCGACTAACAATGGTGCATAGTAAAGATCAATACTGAAAACAAATAATAAACTGTACTCGCGTGTGGTCCTTTGCGGGTGAAATCAATAATTCAAACCACTCAGTGTGCCACAATAGTCAAAACTCGTATAACAGCCTCCGGATGCTGAAATAGATATTACCAGTGTTTTTAGAATAGTCAAATTAGCTAGAATTGCCTATCCTTAAGTCCAATTCTGGACACAGGGGAAAAACGATAATTTTGGGACAAAACGGTGTCCGCC
>JANAVB010007399.1:15804057-15868326 GCA_029216955.1 Iris pallida
GTCGACGATCCGCTCCTCCCCGACCAGGTAAACTCTAACCTACCCCTGCCACCGGAGCACAACCCCCCTACCCAACCGGCCGGCGGACCCCCCTACCGGCGAACCCCCCCTCTCTTTATCTCTCTCCACCACCCCCCACCCCTGCCACCGGTGCACCACCCCCCGCAGGGCGGCACACCCCACCCCTGCCACCGGGGTACTCCTTTCCTCCTCGCGACCGGCCGGCGCACCGCCCTATCGGCATACTGGCACACCCCACCCCCGCCCCCGGAGCACCACCCCCCCGACCGGCGTACCCCTCGTCCCCCTCCCCCCAAGGTTTATCCGGTCGGCCCGGTTCTCTCGTTCGATTCTCTCACCGGTGGGCCTGGCTCGGCCGGGAGAGACTGTACCCTATGGCTCGACAACCAACCGAAGAAGATACTCTGAGAGATCCATCTGAGTAGGACGTATACTCTGAGAGATCACCTTTACAAGAATGATATCAGTTGTGGGATTGAGTGTTGGAGGAGATATTATCAGAGTACACGTCCTACTCAGATGGGTCTCTCACCGTTACTTTTTTCTGACAGTATGGTGGATGTGTTCCGTCAACAGATTCTTGATTTTAGCTAAAACTTTGCCCCGGAGCTCAAATGGATATCCTTCGTGTAGAGCTCGAGTGAGAGGTTCCTGACAGCATGATGGACTCCTTTGTTAAAGTATTCGTGCTCGTCCCACAACCAATTAAATTTTTTTTATTTCTAATCTCTTGAATATGAAGCTCTGCTTCACATTTGGCTCTACCTTCTGGTATATAAGAACCAAATGTGAAACAGAGTTTCATATTCAAGATATTAGAAATAAAGAAATTTTAGATTGGTTGTGGGACGAGCAAGAATCCTTTGACAAAGGAGACCACCATGCTGTCAGGAACCTCTCGTTCGAGCTCTGCTCAAGGATGTCCACTCGAGCTCCGGGGCAAAGGATTGACTCAGAGCAGATTTCTGGACAGAGATGACGAAGAAGATGGCTGCCAAAGCTTATGTAAGTTTTCTAATTATTTATACAAGTGTTGTAGCCATCAAAATCCCAAATTGGCTATCTAGATTAGAGTAATAAATCTGACTAGTTATGCTAGGTTGTTCAACCACAGTCATAAACAGTACGAGGATGAGATTGGTGCAGTAGCAGCACCAGATGTGTCTGTCTGCGATGAGCTGCTACGACGGATCCAGGAGCAGCACCGGATGTCCATGGACGAGAGTTTGAGATTGGTACAGAATTCGTTAGCTGATAGCAGTACGAGGATGTTATCTACTATGGATATCTACCACCAGCGACTAGCAACGGGAGCAATATTGTCCTCCGGGTGTGCCTTCATCGTCGTCGACTCCGCCGGCGTCACTACCTCCGACTCCACCGACATAACTACCTTCTTCATTGGTGACGATTTTACGGGAGGAGTACAAGATATTTCTATCCTTGAGGCGCGGCGGTGCCCTTCCTCCTCCAGATCCGCAGTAGTCCGAGTTAGGACTGTTTGTTTGTTTGATTCTTTGTTTGTGTAGACTTGGATGTTTGTGTGTAGACTTGGATATTTGTTGGTTGTGGCATGTAGACTTTGGTTATTTGGTTGTAGACTTGGTTATTTGGTGTGTAGACTTGGTTATTTGTTGTGCTATAGAATTGGATATTTGTTTACCGGTGTTGAGTGTTCCACCGAAGAGGTCGGCGAACCTAGGCATTCAAAGAAATTATGTATTTATTATTATTTAAACTGCAGGGAAAAAAATGTGATTCTGTGAAAAAATTTAGATTCTGTGATTTATTTTTTATTTTGTTTGCCAAATTTAGCGACGTTTACCGACGCAATAGGACGTCGGTAAACGTCGTTAAATTTGCAAAATTTGGTGACGCAGAGTTGATAAACGTCGCCTGTTTAAACGACTTTTACCGATATTACAAACGTCGCTACATTATCGACGTTACGACGGTAAATGTCGCTATATTACCAACGTTTATACGCGTCGGTAAACGTCGGTAAGTCCGACGATTAGCAACGTCTTATCAATCAGCGGCTAGGATTTCCGCGACAAGAATAAAACATCGCTAAATACGTCGAAATTTGTATTTAGCGACGTTTTATACCACTTTAGCGACGTTTTGTGTTGTCGCTAATTTGACATATTCTGGTAGTAAATATTCTAATCATTCTCGGACTCCAATGACTAGAAGATCATGATAGTAGATTTAGGGTCGAAGGGAGGACGAGTAACTGAAGACAAGGTTCCAGTCACAGGGCTAGCCGATGGTGGCTACACTTGCGTATACAACTATCATAGCCATGGGAGATACTCTGTGTCTATTTATCAATTACGAGCTTTCGTCTTTCGAATCAGTGAAAGACAAAAACAATAAAGAGTTCAAGAGAGATATCACTGAATACAATTACATGACTCAAAGGCGAATGTATAATTCAAGAGGAATTGTCAATGCAGTCGCAGATGAGATCCTAGTGACATCTACATCTCAATCCACGTAGGTTAATCAGAGAGAGAGAGAACCGAGTGCACTACGGTTGATCAGACCATAATACATCGATTCTGATTAGACAATATGTTAATAGGCGTCCCCAATAAACATATATCATGAATTAAAGTCGATAAAAGAGTAAGCTTGCAAAACTAGGCTGTAATAGCAGCATTGGTCAAGATAGTCAAAATACAAGTATGCGAGATTTTTGAAAGAAGGCACAAGTAGTTCGAGTTTTGAGAGAATGAAACCTTACCTGATGTTCTTGCTTATACGGTCATCCTACTATCTTCTTATCCATAAGGCCTTGGTCGACTAATGGGTTATGGACCTCCAATTTCTATATTCTAGGTAAACCTATTAGCGTCAGTCAAAATACCTCGTTAATAGATCACAAGGACAACAAAATGCTAGGTCGGGAGACACTCTACCCAACTTACAGAACTTTTACTATTAGTGGTTTTGGATCTTAGGGGACATACAGGGCATTGTCCCATCTTCTATAGTATCCTAAACTTGTAATCATGTCTGAAGTCATTTCAACGAAGATTATGCCTCGCCCGTATTCTTTGGTTGTGGTAAACCCTTGCTTTCGTAACTCCAATATGATACAAAATCGACCATTTCTTAACTCCATCCAATATTGACTCAAGGGTATCTACGATCAAAAGAGGACCACTAGCCATAGTTTTATAAATATTCTATAACCTATATTTTCTTAAACCAATTTCAACTCTAGGGGTCGTGCCTCGCCAGTGCGCTGTTGGCTGCAGTGAATCCATAGTCTCCATAATTCAATTAAATGGCGACAGTGCGCTGCTGTCCTGCCATTATGAGTTAACTAACATTCCTTTAACTATATCTGTAAGAATTCATGAGCTTCTAGAGATTCAAACAAATTGACTATAAAATAAAGCATAAGTATTTGTCCTATCAGTCACAACCCTTACAATAAAAGATTGAACAGGAAGAAAATAACTGAAGACAAGAGAAATAGAAATATTCTAATATCTATTTCATGTGTATCCAAACCATTGAGGATAAACCTTGAATCGAAACTAACTCGAGGTTCGTATATGGATAACATAATCAGAAACTATGTAAAATAATAATTCTTAGGGTAAAATAGGAAATATATAGGTAATTTGGACTAAGATGTGAGGATGATATCTAAAGGGCAAAGAGAAGGAATTGGACAATTTATCAAGATTAGATCATTAATTCTATGAAGTCCTGTCTCACCAAGTGAATAATCTATCCATATTGGATCATATCGTCATATCAAGAGGTCATAGTGTACCTATGGGGATCTGACAAACTACTAAAATTAATAATTCCTTATCTAACTTGCATGGCCTAGACTACCCATCGATAAATTTGTATAAGGGACTCCTAGTCCTAGTCATTCTCTTTAAATTAAATTAATCCTTAACTCGTGAATGAGCATTTCCTAGTCGCAGGCTCGTAATAGTACGACTAACTTAAGTACCATCACGAGTTCGCATGATTTGCGAAAATAGACCTGCATGGGCCACCACAAAAACTTGTCACGACCCGCACCCACTTTCCGGGATATGAATGCATGTCCAAGCCAGCCTACGTCGCAGTGTCGGTGGTAAAATGCTGTATAGCCACAATGCTCAAAATCACAAATAATGTTCATTCATAGAATTAATTTAAACTTATAATATTCTCAAGTTTTACATTTGCAGAAAAATATAAACTTGTACAAATATTGGAATGACTACAACTCAGCTATCTAGCTAGTCTCTAGGCTTTTGTCTGCAAGTACACCCGTATCTTCTAATGCTAAGTGAATTAATCCAAGGCTAACCTAAAAAATATTGGTTTCCAGTCAGGAATGGAACGAGTACAATTCACTGAATGTAGTTTCAATAATTGAAAATGACTATACAACAGAGATTAGCCTTTAGACATATAATTTAAAAAATAAACACAGAAAGACAAATAAAACTAAACAAAAAAAATAGTAAATAAACACAAAGACAATACTCACTGACTGACTAAAGTACCCTTGATATGTGATCGGTCTTGGGACAATTATACGACACAGTCTACACTGTATAAAGTTACACGGTCTACACTGTATAAAGTTACACGGTCTACACTATATAATATACACGGTCTATACTGTATAAAGCAATAATGAAATACTGTCTATACTATATAAAGCAATAATAATCATGGTCTATACGGTATAAAGCAATAATAATCACGATCTACACGGTATACACGGTATAAGGTCAGATCACACATCATTGGTACTTCACCTCCCCCGACACCACAAAGAATAAAATCAACATAAAGACTGAAATCACATCTCTATCGACTAAAAATGATGCATAGTAAAGATCAATACTGAAAACAAACAATAAACTGTACTCGTCTGTGGTCCTTTGTTAGTGAAACCGATAATCCAAACCACTCAATGTACCACAATAGTCAAAACTCGTATAACAGCCTCCGAATGCTGAAAAAGATATTACCAATGTTCTCAGAATAGTCAAATTAGTAGGAATTGCCTATCTATAAGTCTGATTTTGGACACATGGGCAAAACCGTAATTTCGGGTCAAAACGGTGTCCGCTGTTGGACCCGCTTTGCACTGAAAAGCGTGCCAGAGTCAACGGTCTCTAAAGTCATCAAACTCTATGTCTACAAATATGTTTTGATGATACGAACCCAACGGTATGTCCAATTTTGGATTCCGGTGGGCTGTGCACAAAATTGCCCGTTGAATTGGACCGTAGGCCCGCAAAACGGCGATCCGATCAACTGTCTTAGAATTGGACCAAACTTGGCATACATGACCAGAAAAATGATATGGTCCTGTTGGCGCAAGTTTTGTCTCGATCTGACGAACGTGCCCAAGGTAATTGAGAAGTTTGCACAAAGGTCGATACGGTGAATTTTGACGAATACGCATCAAATTCGTCGCGCACACGCAACCAATTTGAATTCCGTCAAAGCCCACACGTCCACGAACCCAATACGCACCTTTTGATGGTTTTGGTTCGCGACCACGTCGTCCGGATTGGCGGAACGCACGTCGTGTCGAAGAGTTTTTTAATATTTTAATATTTTAAAACAGATTTTTTGTAATCTTTGGAGATTGTTTATTCGGCACACATTGCATGAAAACAGAAACGAAAAGAAGGGTTTCCATCTCCTATAGTCTTCAAATAGAATTTCGAAATCGTGCATGGATTGGGAGAAAACTGACCGCGAACTAGAGTAGTTGGACTGATTTAGGTGTCTTGTTTCGAAAGTTTTTCATCGAACTTGGGTTCGATTTTCCGAGCAATAGCGGTTATCTAAAATCAACCTAACTGATGGAAATTACAGATGTATAGGTTGTCGAATTATCTGTGAAGATGGTTCAACCATTGGTCGACCGAGCACGACGAAAAGTTACTGCGTAGTCGGTCCTACGATACCGTGTTGCTGCTTTGCTTCTTGGTTCTGTCGACGCCCGCGTGGTCAGCCTCCGGCCAGCGGCGGCCTGGCTGCGTCGGGGCGGCGCGCGCAGACCCAAGGGGGTCGCCAGGATGAGAGGTGGCTCTTGGTGATCGCAACATCAAAAGTTTTTAGGGTTTTTATCCCCCCATTCTCTCTCGGTCTAAATAGGGTGTGCGGCTTCAACTGTTTGGGCTGGAGGTTCACGCGAGTTTTTGGGTTGGGGTGTCTCACGAGATATTGGACCCACAATATCTCGTGAGTATTGTTGGGGCCCTTTTTTCTTTTTCTTTTTCTTTTATTAGTCTTTAGTCTAATATATTTTTTTTTTAGTCTTTAGTCTAATATATATATATATATATATATATATATATATATATATATATATATATATATATATGTGAAAATATTTCTATATATATATACCTATATATGCACATGTATCATATATAGATAGAATACTATAAAACCCCATACATTTAATATTATCTATTTTCAGTCTGGGGCTTTATCTTTATAAATATGAATATATATATTATACATTTATTTGACAATTATAGTATAACCAATAATAATATTATTATATAATAATAATCTCAATAAAATAATAATAATAATAATAATAATAATAATAATAATAATGGAATTTAATAACCCAATAATGATGTATACACCATTATGTGCAGTCTAAAAATCCTAAAATGTACCATGACCTGTTTTATACGAATATCTTTGATTATCAACTAATAACGATGTTTATAATATTTAAATTACGAATACTTAGGAATATTTATTAGATCAATAAAACGGAATGCAACACACTCATACCAGATTACATCAACATGTATGTCATTGGACGTCCCGCATGACTACATGGGCTTGGGATTTTTTTGGGTCCAATCTGGACTAGTTCGGTACAACCGGGTTCCCTAAAACTCATTAATATAATTAATAAATAAATTAAACTTCGATAAGGGTTTAGTCGTAACTTGGCCTGGTTTTCCTAGTTAGGACATCACTATGGCTCGGCCTTCCCTATCAGGGCTAATACACTTGTCTAAGCACGTCATTGCACTATCCGTGCCACGATTTCTAGTCACCTTGTAATTCAAAACTCAACCATGGCTAAAATTATTTACCATAATAATTAACTAAATAATTATTTATAAAAATTCTAAAAAACACCATTTAATTCAAATAAATAAATAAAATTATATTATCAAAATTCTGGGAAGAGGGGTTATAGCATCCCCTTGTCTCTTGACAGCCACGATCGCCGTATGATGTTTGCATACCTCATATGGAGTAGCTGGCCTAGTCCATCTCCATATTCCGGTAATGAGGTGTGACAGTGTTACCTGGGCTGGGCCGGGCTCAGCCCGAGTAGAGCAGCGGGCCGGGACGTGTCGGCCCGAAAAAAGAAAAACCGAGCCCAACTCGGACCCATGGCTCGGTTTGGACGGGTCGATTCAGCGTTGGACTGGGCCAGCGCATTTTATTGGAAAAAAATCAAATTTTTGTTTTACTTTCTACCATTTAGGCTTTAAAAAATTAGAAAGTAAAAGTTAATGTACAACATTACAAGTATTTTTTTTCAAAAAAAAATTAGAAAGTAAAAATTAGTAACTAAGGTCAAGATAATTGAATGACTAGTACAAGATTTGCATAATTTAAAATTTAATGAATAATACAATATTTGCATAATTTGAAAATTAATGACTAATAAAATATTGCTAGTACATAAACTGCAATCAATGAATTAATGACTCATATAAGATTACTAGTACATAAACTGCAATAAATAACTCATACAAAATTTCTAGAAGTTGATACATGATTTTAAATGTCACACACCAGAACCAGAATACTGGCAAGTGGGGACGGACAAGGCCAGCTACGTAATGCCAAAGTACACCAGTACTCTGAAATTACGTATAAGCTGTCATGACATGGGGGTTACTTCTACAAGCCAACAATCGATCATAGGTCAAGCAATCCTAGGTATCTCAATCACAAGCAATTATACAAAGAACAAGAAGTATGGTCATCAGACATACAATAGTAAAGCGTCCCAAACCATATATACATGGATGATCATGAAGCTAGTAATACAAAATAGAGAACTAGCAAGAGTAATAGTCATACATGATAAGCTCTAGCTATAGTCTAGAATACGCACATCATGTTTTGGCCCGTAGGCTAAATGTCAAGATCCAAAAACATGAGCTAAATATGTGCTCGGAGGCTAAACGCCACAAAAGAATAATGTACATTTCAAATGGGAGAATGAAACAAGAAACCCACTCAGGTACTCTGGTGCTCCGGATGGTCACCGTCGAGTAGATGGTACGAAAGATCCCCGGGGCTCCTCCATCAGATCTGGCCAAACAAAATCAGTAGGGTCAGACCCCAAATAGCAATTACCACAAAGGAAGCCAAACTTATGAACTAAAACTAGCAATAACTAACATAGCAATGGTTATAGATATAAATAAGTAAAAGCAGATCGAGACTCATGCACTACCAATGCACTTATCCCGAACTTAGAAAGACAATAAGTAAAGCATTTTGGAGCATAAGGTAATTAACATGTGACGTAATGTAAAATGCAGACATGTTAAGTAAACAAAAGCTTGAGGTTAAAAATAAACTGAACATGTGAGCTTGTGAAATAGCCGGGTCATGAGCGCATGGTGACTCGGCATAGGGATCATGTATAGCTTGTGAGATAACTGAACATGTGAGCATGTGGGATAACTAGAGCATGTGAGAACTATATAGAACAACAATTATAGAATGACTTAGAAACTATTCCGAAAGTTGAGTTACAACCCGTAAACCAAACAAGGACTGGGATTGTAACACTTCTCCTGAACAGAACTTAGTCTTTAATTATTGTACAACATAAGGATCATGTAGAACGTATGAGTACTGAATAGGACGACAAATGATAAGATGACTTGGAAGCTATTCCGGGAGCCGAGTTACAACCCGTAAACCAAACAAGGACCGGGGTTTAACCCTTTTCCTGAACATAACTCAACCTCTGATCATCTATCGACAAAAGTAAGGCGTAAACAATAATGTACTGAAATAAACATACGGATACTGCCTAGATAAAGCTAGACTAGACTAGACTGACTCCTTCCATCAATCACGGCCAAGCAACAAGTACAGCTTGATACTTTAACTAACTAGGGTTATCACAAGCCTAGTTACTAATAAGACAATGAGATATTCCCACAGTCACAAACCCAGCAGCTATCCAGGTTATTCAGACGCAAGTTACAAGAATTTATAGTAGATACATCACCCAGGAGACAAATGTATCCCATGTACATATAATAGTGGGTACATCGTCCAGGAGACAAATGTACCCTAAGAGAGTTATCAGGTAGCTTGATTGGTGCAACACATGACAGTGTACTGGAAATGCGCCATACTCGTCGGCAGGCTACAAGTCCACTTAAGGCGCCCAGATAACGGGATCGCCTGTAACTGAAAAATCTCTCTATATGAACTACTTGATCAATCTAGTCATTAACCTAGTCAGATTCAGTATGAATCCCTGACCGTGGCAACCAGGAATTCATGTCCTAGACATGATACAGACGAGATATGTAGCTTGTTCACGCATACACAATACATTCAACCATGGTGTCCAAAAGAGTTACATTAGAAAGGAGAATAGCTGTCGCAACAACATCTTGATTATATATGTCATGTTAGGTTTACTTGTCATATAAGGAGTATTGGTCAAAAGTACGCCTCGACGGGCCACTATCATGTAAGACAAAGAAAGACATGTTCAAGAGTGCACCACGACGTATTACAATCATGTAAGCAAAGAAAGACGTGTAACATGAGTGCACCACAACGGGTCACTATCTAGAATAAGTAGAGAAGAGACGTGTAGCATGAGTGCACCACGATGGACCACTATCTAGATTAAGCAAAGAAGAGACATAAATCATGAGTGCACCCCGATGGGCCACTATCTAAGAATAAGCAAACATGACAATAAGGATCGCATGTAGGAAGAATTAGATAAAAGACGTATCATGGCATGGAAGAAAAAATAAATAAAAAGTACTACTTGACATAAAACAGTAATTGAATCTGTGTTATTATTAAGAATATAAGGAGGTACAATTATTCTTTAACTGTACCAAATCATCTAATCATGATAAGAATTTATTACAGTCGAAAAAAACCTCAAAAATGTTAAGTACAAAAAATATGCCAAAAAGATCAAAACTATGATTGAAATTATCAATCGCATATGAACTCCAATTAAAATAAAACCAGAAGATTCTTGAAGCCAAGACAAAGATCTACAACTTTACACTAAGGACCAAAGGGACAAGCATGGATAAATATAACAAGAATTATCATGACAAGAAATGACGCAAGGGGTCAAAAGCGGTGTCAGGGACAGCATGCGCCAGGACAGCATGCGCCAAGGACAGCATGCGCCAGGGACAACATACGCTAGGACAGGACAAATATCTTTTATCAACCGGGCGTAAATAGCTCTAAGCGACACGGTATTAATCGTCCTCCTGTGGACCTCTGCTAGCTAGGAACCGGCCCCTACAGCTAACCCAAGTTGATCAAAACTTGATAAACTAAAGATTTGGTAAGGTCAATTAGAAAATTTTACTTAAATTATTATTCTATTACTTTAAACTGTCATTTTTTGTAAAAATGACCTATAAAGATAAATTTTTAGAGCCAAGACTGAAAGTTACTGTATCTTATTTTAAGGGATGATATAGTCAGATGAGTTTTTGCTCATTGTCCTAATATTTATATCAGCAATTAGTAAAATCATATACTTGTTAAATAATTATGATGTCACCAAATCTAATTTAGAAAATAACTAAATCAGTCAAACCAGTTTCAAAATATGTTTCAAAGGATATTCTAGACTATAAAATTGTATCATATTAGATACTCTTATGTCATAGAAAAATATTTTAATACAAACTGGATAACTGATTCATATGACATCTAATATATATATATATATATATATATATATATATATATATATATATATATATATATATATATATATATATATATATATATATATATATATATATATATAAAAGAGGAGTTGTCTTCTCTTGAGTTTATGTAAGAATCATAGCTAAGAGTATTATATACTCAGAAATGTTATCTTCATTTACATTTTGTACTGAAGTTGTATGGCTTAGACATTTTATACTTTACATGATCAACATATTTCTTTACCTGTCATTTATTTTAAAATTATGCTAAAAGCATAATCTTGTGAATTCTAAAATGGACAGGTACTTGCAGGTGCGTTTTAAGACATTAAAAGAGCTTAAAAGCAAAAATGTAGTTCTTGACTATAATGTCATAAAGAACTTTACAGATATCTTGACGAAGAGTCTGTTTACTCTTGACGAAGAGTTTGTGTAGGAAATTAATCCTAGAATCATCGAGGGGGATGTGGTTAAGCCCATAAGTAAGTCACCAGCAGTGAAAATCCAACCGAGTCAGACTAGAGATCCCAAGAAGCCGGTTCAATGGGTAGAAATAAGCTGAACTTTGGTGACTTTATGGAACACTGATTCGAGATTAAAATCTTATTAAAATAATGTCCAAGTGGCTGTACATGTGTACAATGATTCCCCATCCCTATGGTGACAGTGTTCCGGTGTGATTTGGTTAAGATGAGTTTTAAACTCTTAATAAGTTATGCAGGGTTGACTCCAATCACCAACCCTTTGAGGACTTACCTATGTGAGAGGTCGTGAAGGCAGTGGCTATGGGACGGGACAATTTCAGACAACTCTCTTGAATATGAAAAAAGTGCGCATGACTAATCTAACGCGCCACCCGATAGACCCAAGTACATCTAGCGTACTATGTGTGCTATTGTCTAAATCTGGTTCAAGAAGTCTGATTCAAGGCGTAGTCCATCAAGTACTTCTTCAGATAAAGACAATAGTCACTAAGTGAGATTCAATGCTGTAGTCCATCTCATTTATGCATATTATATAATTGTCCAGAATTTTCAATTTTTTCCTCCTTCTTTCTGCTGTTTCGGAACTTGATTTTTTGGGGGGATTGTTGTATAATTTGAGAAAAATCCAACTTCCTTCTTCCTCTCTTCACTATCATTCAATATTTTTCTATTCAATACTTTCAGCCATTTTGTTTTGTTTAAATTTTGACCATTTCAATATTTATTTTGTATCCATTGGTATTTTATGGGCTTGTGCTTAATGACTACATGACTAGCCATAAAATCCTATTAAAATTCATTGAATTTGTAGGAAGAGGGGTTGCGTACATATGTATCCATATTGTTAGTATTGATACTTAAGAAGAAAAAAGGGTAACCATGTGATTCATCCTCCTCTTCCTTCACAAACATGTATTCCTTCTTTCCTTTCCTTTCCAATCTTTCCTGCTCTGGGCAAGAGCTAAGTCAGGGTCAATCTCCCTGAGTTGTGTGCGACGACGAGATACCGGTAGAGCGGGAGTTTTACCACTAGGAGAATTCGGAACAAGTCTGCACATAGACCCGAATCAACTCTTAGGGCAGTGCTTCGTGCGCGACTTCCCCGGAGGCCGGTAACTTTAATTTGATTTATTTTATTTACAGGTTTTTAAGAAGCAATATTTCTAACAGTTGCACCTTCACCTACATGCAAATTTATATAAATTCCTCCCTTAAAATGAAATTTTCTGGTTGAAAAACCATACACATGCGTGACAAAATCTGTAATCCCATTGTTTGTCTTGGCACCAGCATGATGCAGCAAAGTCTACGCTCTGTTGATATTCACTACGGTGTAGTAGCAGGCTAAGATCCAAACAATGAGTTACCTAACTTATCAGGCAGCGCCAGAGGGATCATGCACCTCGGATCCCTCACCAATGCAGCTGCATGCATGTCGACTGACTCGACTCCACCCTCTCCAACCATACAGTACGTACTGTTCCCGCGCCAAACCAAAGCCAAATTATTTTGGACACTACAGTGCAGTACAGTACAGTACAATGTGACCGTGACAGCAATACGCATGCATGTAATTTAATTTGATCCCCAAAAGGAGCGCATGTTGTATGTTTCCCTAACATAACACGGAATGCTTTAGCTGCTGCTGGTGATGAATAGGGTTTCCACTCCGTACCTTATCATAAACTCCTTGGAGTGGCTGCTGTCACAGTGTCACATCAATCATGAAGTAGTAGTAGTGGCAGTAGAAGAAGATGAAGTAGAATGGGTGGTTTTGCCCCATTGCTTGAATTATTAAGTATGTCGTTTGCTAAGTTCTCTCTCTTTAATAATTCAAAGTTTCCCATGTGGTGGTGTCAGTCTCTCTGTGGAAGAGGAGGAGGAAGAAGCAGCAGCTCTGCGCTGGCCTTCCATTATAAAAATTGGCCGATCATCTTCATAATGGAGAGAGAGAGAGAAGCTAGGCACTAAGCCATCAAGACCCATGGGAGAAGAGGGAGAGTACAGCCTCACCCACATTTACATTTTCATGTATGTGCAATTTGGAGGCTAGGCTAGGCTGTACCCTCTCTCTTCCCCTCTTGGTCTTTTGATGCATACATGGAATGTATATATATCAATAAAAAGGAAGAAAGAATATATGTCAGTATACTCAACTTCTTTATGTAATTCCTCAAATCTGTACTATTAACATGCATGCATGCATGCCGTTAGGTTCCTCATATATATATATATATATATATATACATATATATATATATATATATATATATATAGATTCAGTTTATTTTGCTGGAGCGACACATGATTCTTCTTCTTGAAGTTTGTCTTCTACACAAACAATTCACACGGACACACGCTATATACACGGACACGTATGGCATTCGCAATGGATGTGTGTCGAGATACATATCAGATACGAGGTGGATACTCGTATCCGCCAATTTGAATGAATTACTTGTACAAACAGACATTTTTAGGTAAACCAGACCTGCTATATTTAGTTCATTTTCATTTTGCTTTACCAATATTAATTGTATGTAACTGAAACTTTGAGCAGGTTAGGACTCTGGCGGAGACCAAAGCACGGTCAGCCAGTGCCTCTTTCACCCAGCAGCTAAGAGTAATGCTATTTGTACCTCCAAAAGGATCGCAAGTCTCCGGTCTTAGTTCAGACAACGTCAATGGACTCCAGAGCGCCGGCACATGCTCTACCTAGCTAGAAATACCATCGTCTACAGTATCAATACGGAGACAGACAGAGTACAACGCGTACAAGTTCAGAGACGTCCGGTTAGAGTGTCTCAATTGTAAGTAGATGACAAGGCTGGCTAGATCAGATGGAGCAAACGAACGCCAATTAAGAGAGCTGGAGCAACATTGCGTGCGGAGATCATTACTCTTGCTACTCACTCACCGGCCTGTTCCCAGCAGCTCACTTTCATCTTCGAGGATGCAAGAGGCATGGGATTTATATGTTGTTGCTCATATGGGATTTACATGTTTTGGATTGAGGGCATGTATACCATAACTTTGTTGTCCTTTTTTTGTGTAAATGTGTTGGTTCTGTTATGCAAATGTATGTTCTGATGGGATGGACATTGTCGATCCTGATGGGGTGGACAAGGGGTGGACATTGTCGATCCTCTTCCTGCCGCAAGCGGACATCAAAGATTTGTGTTCGCCATTGTGGATTAGTTGTAGTCCATTCTAGATTTGGTAACAACATATTTATGGAATCCAAATCTGATCAAATATTTGGTTTGATTAGATTTCGATGTCCATAATTGGTATTGGTCTATTTTAGTTATAATATGATTCTTATTTTAGCATTTTCTATTTAAGAAATCCTATTATGATATAAAATAGGCTGTTGGTGAGCTATTTTAGGCGTAATAGGATTCTTATTTTAAAGTTTCATATTTAGGAAATTATATTATGACCCAAAATAGATTTTCTTATTATATATATATATGTGTTGAGGGTGGAGGCATAAAGAAGAACACAAGGTAGAGATTCATGGTGCTTGTCCACAGGAGATTTAAGAGAAAGTCCGTACTTTGCTCTTGTGACTCGTCATCCAAGTCAGAAGAAAGAGGAGATCTGATAGAGGAGTCGTCGTCTTCGTTCAAGGAGATTGCTACGGGTAGGATGTAACGCCCCAATCCCAAATACGTAGGATTAGGATATCGTATACATATCAGCTACGTATCAAGATGACTACAGCCCAGCTTGAATACGTATAAGTTGTCTAAAATAAACTATGTGGTTATAACAACTACCTATATCTCAGTCCACTGAAGATATGCTCTTGTATAAACCAAGTATACTAATGCTGGTCAGACATTAACATACCGGTTCTTATAAGTAACAAGAAAAGACAATATGCAATAAAGTAGACCAGACTCTATTGCAATTATCTTGAACAAGCTTCTGAATAAGAAATAAGGTTGCAAAATTAGGCTACACAGCAGCATGATCAAGTAAAATAAAATATACTACTGGACGAATATGAAAAGGTATGAACTAAATATATACTTAAAATCTTGGAGAAACAATCATAATCCTCCATCTAATCTACAAACGAGCTCAGCAAACCTGGAGAGATCACCAGGTCCTTAGGAGACTAGCAAGATACATATAAACATGTCGAATATAACAGTATAAAAAATGCAAAAAGAAAAATAAAAAAATAGTCGTGAAACAATCAACTAGACGCAAGGAGACAATGGCATAAGGAACCTAAGACACTGGCATGCCATTCTAGAAGTGACTAACATGTCAATCCTATATATTGTATTCAAGACAAGCACTCCTAATCTATAATATCTCAATCGTGGTCAAGGCAAGCACTCTCAATCCAGATTGTAGCCATTCCTAGTATCAAGGTCAAATAATTCTATAGACCATATTCAAGGTAAACACTCACAATCTATAGGATATCATAAGTCAAGTCCTATACAAGTCAAGTCATGTCAAGTCATGTCATGTAATGTTAAGTCAAGTCAAGTCAACTCAAATCAGAAAAAATAGTAGTGTAGGACTAGACAACTCTATTACGAGACACATGTGAACATGAAAGCAATATAACAGATAATGAATGTATAACAGACATCAAGAACGTACATGTCACTACAAAAATACTGTTTTTTACCGACGAATATTAGCGACGAAAGTTTTTCGGTCGCTATATAGCGACAGACTAGCAACGAATTAGCGACTGATATTTTATGCAAAATTAGTTATTCATATACGTCGCTATATTCGTCACAAATCTGTCGGTAAAATTTTACCGACTGATTACCGACGAAAAATTCCGTCGCTGGACATGATTAAAACCCTTATAGTACCGCTTCATGTTCACTCTCAAAAATTTTAACCCCAAAATTCCCCTCCCCCCCAACTCGACCCCCTCAGCAACGGACCCCGTCCCCTCCTTCTCCTCCCTCGACGACCGAGCCGCGACCCCTCCTCCGCCTTCCTCGGCGACCGATGGCCCCTTCGCCCTCCTCCTCCCTGCTCCTCTCTCGGCGGCCGACGAACCCGACCCCCCTCCTCCGCCTCCCTCGGCGACCGACGGCCCCCTCGTCCTCCTCCTCCCTGCTCCTCCCTCGGCGATCGACGAACCCGACCCCCCTCCTCCTCTGAAAGTCCTCTTCTCCTTTCTCATTGTGAGATTTCTGAACCTATTTTTTATTTCCAGAATTTATTTCAGTAAAAATAGGGTTTTTTATTTCCTGAATTTATTTTTCTCAATTTATTTCAATAGAAATAGGGATTAAATAAGCATTTCAGTAGAAATAGGAATTTGGGATTAAATTCCCATTTCAGTAGAAATAGGGGGAAAATATAAATTTAGATTTTGGTGTTGGACACATATAGACACGATACATTGGAATCAGACACGAGCACATTATATATTGGTATCGAACACGATACATTGGACTTGGACACGAGCACATTGGAGTTGGACATTGGACTTGGACACGATACATTGGACTTGCACTATTAATCTAGGTTTATGTATGTATTCCCTTTCTCCTAACATACACTTCATAGGAATGGTTTGATACCGATTTCGGTATTGATACTCATAGGAATGGTATGATACCGATTTCGATATCGATACTCGTAAGAATGGTCTGATACCAATTTCGATATTGATACTCATAGGAATGGTATGATACCGATTTCGATATCGATACTCATAGCAATGGTCTGATACCGATTTTGATATCGATATTCATAGGAATAGTCGATATTAGCGACTTCGATATTGATACTCATAGGAATGGTGTGATACCGATTTTGATATCGATACTCATAGGAATGGTCGATTTTATCGATTTTGATATGGATACTCATAGGAATGGTCGATATTACCGATTTTGATATCGATACTCATAGGAATGGTATGATACCAATTTCGATATCGATACTCATAGGAATGGTCTGATACCGATTTTGATATCGATACTCATAGGAATGGTCGATATTATCGACTTTGATATCGATACTCATAGGAATGGTGTGATACCGATTTCGATACTGATACTGTTAACCTTGGTTGTTACAATTAGGTACTAAATTAATTTACTTGTATTTACCCAATATATGCTACGTGGTGCAGAATTGGTTTGAATAATGAGTCGATATTTAGTTTACCATTCGTGGATGTACAATCGGCGACATGAGAGCAAGATTGGTTTGACGGATGATTTCAAGGTGGACGTCGAAGAATTTCTGAGATACACCAGTAGCCAACCTTATTTCATGGACGAAAGGCTCATAAAGTGCCCTTGTGTCAATTGTTATAATATACCATTCAGAGAGGTAGATCTCGTGAGAGGGCACCTTTACAAGAAAGGTTTTGTACCAAACTACAATGAGTGGACGGCTCAAGGAGAACCTTTGGTTCCGCAATATCAGTCCTCCTTCAATACGGAGGTGGGAGACCCCACTCTTGGAGACCACTTCCAATATCGGCATCGAATCTTGGCACGTGAGTTGGTATTTGATGCGGCTTGTGCCGGTCCAAGTTTTGATCCAGAGGATCCGAATCCTGTTGCAAATGAGTTCTATGATATGTTTAACCATGCATATACTCCGTTATATCCGGGTTGTGATTCTTATTCTGCCTTGTCAGTGGTGATGCGGTTGTTGAACCTCAAGTCTGATTTTAACTTATCGCAATAATGCTACGATCAGATAATTCAGTTTGTTAGAGAGTTGCTGCCAAAAGGTTAAAAGACTTTCTAGAAAACTTTTACAGGTCGAAGATGATGATACGAAAACTTGGATTAGGCTACGAAAAGATATATTATTGCCGAAACGGCTGCATGTTATACTACAAGGAGAACAATGATAAAGACAAATGTATTTTCTGTCACGAGGACCGGTACAAGTCCATTCGGGGCAAAGAAAAATCAACTGCACGAGCAAGGTTGCATCCCTACAAATATATACAGTTTTTATCTATCACAAAGAGGCTACAGAGGATGTATATGTCATCGAATACTGCAGAATATATGACATGGCATAGTAAAGAGAGGAAGATGAATGAAGGAGAATTATCTCATCCATATGATGGAGAGGCATGGAAGCATTTTGATCGATGTCATCCTAAATTTGATACAGAGCCTAGGAATGTTCGGCTGGCTTTATGTTCTGATGGATTCACTCCTTTCGGACAGTCGGAGGCTCAGTACTCTTGTTGGCCGATAATTTTGACCCCTTATAATCTACCACCGTTGATGTGCATGAAGACCGCTTACAATCTAACACCGTGGACGTATTGAAACAATAGTGGCAGCTCGGCGTTCAGATGTATGATATATCGATGGAACAGAACTTTCAGATGAGAGTGATGTTGATGTGGACCATCAATGATTTCCCGCATATGAAATGTTATCTGGGTGGAGTACTCATGGTATTATGTCTTGTCTGATATGTATGGAAAATAGTAAGGCATTCTGCCTTCAGAATGGAGGAAAAGCTTCTTTTTTATTGCCATCGTCAGTTCCTTCTTATGTCCCATCCATGGAGAAGGAACATGGATGCATTTAGAGCTGGTAAACAAGAACTAACTCCTTCCCTCGTTGAGATTGACTGGAGATATCGTTTCGGCAGAGGTAGAGGATTTGTCGACTGTAAAGGAAGATCCGAGATCAGGCCATCACTTAGAGGGATTCGGACATAGCCATAATTGGACGAAGCGATGTATCTTTTGGGACTTACCTTATTGGAAGGACAATCTCATAAGACACAATCTTGATGTCATGCATATTGAGAAAAATATATTCGACAACATCTTCAATACGGTGATGGATATCAAGAAAAAAATGAAAGACAATTCCAAAGCAAGAAAGGACTTGGAAATTATTTACAGGCGTCCAGAGTTGCATCTAACACGAAGATTCGATGGTAACTGGGTCAAGCCCTCGGCACCATTTGTATTAAGTAGGGATGATAAATTGATAATATGCAATTGGATTACAAAGTTGAGATTCCCTGACGGTTACGTGTCGAATCTGGCAAGATGTGTCGATCTCAATGAACGCAAGCTGATAGGGATGAAGAGTCATGATTGTCACGTGTTCATGGAACGTTTACTTTCTATCACTCTGAGAGAGATGTTGCCTTTTCAAGTATGGGATCCGTTGGCCGAGTTATCTATATTATTTAGAGATTTGTGTTCAAGTAAGTTGACGGTGTAACATATGTTTGAACTTGATGAGAATATGGTATTGACATTGTGCAAGTTAGAAAAGGTGTTTCCTTCGACTTTTTTGATAGTATGAAACATTTGACGATTCATCTTGCATACGAACGTATCAGTGCTCCCGTCCATTATCGATGGATGTATCTATTTGAGAGTTATAAAATATTTAATTATATAGTACTAATAATTATTTTATTCAAACAGTTCTAATATTGAATATATTATTTATAGATATCTACATCACCTGAAGAAGAAGGTGGGCAATAAGGCTCGTGTAGAAGCTTTGATATGTGAAGCAAATATTATTGAGGAGGTCTCAAACTTCAGATCAATTTACTTCGATCTCATATCAGAACAAACTATAATAGAGCACCAAAAAATGATGAAGGTGAGGTCGATGAACCGAATCGTGGAATCCGTACTATCTTCAATGTTGGTGGCAAGCCTACAAGTGCTTCTAAGTTACGGTGGTTGGAGGACGATGAGTTTGAAGGCGCTCATCGGTATATCTGTCTAAATAGTGGTATAGAGGAGATGGAAGATATAGAGAAGTAAGAGACATAATTTTGCTACGTTATACTCCAATTTTGCAATATACTTGTAAAAATTTCTAACTTTTCTTATTTTTATCATAGTATTTTTATAGCTGAGATAAAAATGGAGAGACCTAACATTGATGATGATGATCTTGCTAGAGAGGTTGACAGAAAATTTTCATCGTTGTTTTATAACTATGTAAGGATTAGTATCATTTAACTATTCTAAATTCAATTGATCGACGAAAGAGCTTTATCCTAATGACGTTATGATACGTGATGTTTTAGGTTCTTTGTCCTGGCACACAATTGACCAACAAAAAACTTCGAGCACTAGCTATCGGACCAAGCAAGAGGGCAAAATGTTGGGATGGATATACCATCAATGGCTTCAAATTTAGAACTACTGATAAGCCTATCAATCACTCATTTGTCGATGAGGAGGCTAATTACACAAAGAATTTTAGAGTTTATGTAAGGGGTTCAGTCTACGACGTCGATCCAAAATTTGACTATTATGGAGTTTTAAGAGATATTATAGAGCTGGATTACTCTTTTGATACCCAAATTATGATGTTCAAATGTGATTGGTTCGACACAACATCCAAGCAAGGATGGAGAATTGACAAACAGTTTGGATTTATTGATATAAAATACGAAAAAGGATATGTAGGTTTCGAACCATTTGTGTTGGCTAGTCAGACGGTCCAAGTGTACCACATGAGTTATCCTAGTCGACGATGCACTACTCATGATTGGTGGGCTATATGCAAAACTAAATAAAGAAATACATATAATATTGGAGATCAATCATACCAGGAGGATGAGGTAATCATGCCTCAACCAACATATATGAGTTTAGCCGGCGTTGACGATATGGAGGTTGACGTTATTGTAGAGGATGATGTAGTTAACGAAGAGCTTGACATAGAGGACTTACCTCATGTAGAGGAGTCTGAAATAGACGTATCGGATGAGGAGGAAGAATTTGAAGATGAAGGTGAAAGTGGAAGTGATAGTAAAAATAAAGAAGATGAAGATGAAGAAGATTCGGATTACGAAGAAGATGAAGAAGATTAGTACGTATTACCTATTAGATTTGCATTGATTATTTGTATCAACACACCTTTATTTAATTTCTATTAGATTAGCATTGTTTATTTGTATCATCATATCATTTTTTATTTCTTTCAGATTACATATGGCGGGACGAGGCCGTACACGACGTCGAGGATCTGGGTCGACCCGCCCTCCTGCTCCTCCTAGTACTCCGGCTGCAGATCGTAGAGGAGTTAGTGAGGACGATTTGGTTGATGTGGAGGATGGCTTATCTCCGCCTTTCACTTGTTCTTCGATCGGCGGAGCTAGTCCTGATATTCCTTCAGCATCTACTCCTACCGATGCTGGTGCCCCATCTTCTACGCCGAAGACTATACCTGTCGCTCCTACTGCGACGAACCCATATCCTGGCCTTTTGGTCGACCGTGGAGTGTACGTACGTCGACCAGGATTTACAGACCCTCCTACTCTACCAGAGCGGCCAACCAACATCACTCGTCCCGAGTTGTGGGCCGATGGAACCACGTAAGTATATAAGTGTTAGTAGACACATTTATTCATATTCTATTTATTATCTAATTGTACATTGTTTTGTTTATTCCAGGTTCTTTTCGGGCCAGGCTGGTAGAGATTTGGGGGAGTTGATGCATCGTTAATTCCATGGTCCCTATCTGAATTTCAAGGACATCCCACTTAATAGACGATTCATTTGGCTCGAGATGCTTGAGTTATATCTAAATAATATCGTTTGTTTACAACATTTCTTAAAAATTTGCTCATTTGTTTTTATTTGTCCTTATTTGCAGAAGTTGTATTGGTGGCCGGCGCACAGAGATCAGGCGATCTGGAAGTGCTACAAGTCCGTCGCCAACAAGAGGTTGAGGGATATAGCCAACAACCAGAAGACGTTGGCTCTACTAAATAGTGCTCTTCGCAAGGTGTGGTTGAAGGAGGAATTCTGGGAGGAGATGAAGAAGAAGATGGACACTCCGGCCTATAAGGCCAAGTGTGAGAAGGCAAAGGCTTCCCGTGCTAAGGGTTGTCACCACACGGGTGGATCCATCCCAATTTCAAAGCATTATCGATTGGTGAGTATTCTTATTTGTTATTTCTTCAATTGTTTAAATTTAATGTTTAGTTATAAATTAATATTGTACTGGTGGCCGACGCACAGAGATCAGGCGATCTGGAAGTGCTACAAGTCCGTCGCCAGCAAGAGGTTGAGGGATATAGCCAACAACCAGAAGACGTTGGCTCTACTAAATAGTGCTCTTCGCAAGGTGTGGTTGAAGGAGGAATTCTGGGAGGAGATGAAGAAGAAGATGGACACTCCGGCCTATAAGGCCAAGTGTGAGAAGGCAAAGGCTTCCCGTGCTAAGGGTTGTCACCATACGGGTGGATCCATCCCAATTTCAAAGCATTATCGATTGGTGAGTATTCTTATTTGTTATTTCTTCAATTGTTTAAATTTAATGTTTAGTTATAAATTAATGTTTAATTGTTACAGTCGAGGAAATTGCCAGGGCAGGCGAAGATCCGAACGCCGTGGACTATCCTAAAGTTTTTCAGCGTACCTATAAGCGAAAGAAGGATGGGAAGCACGTAGATGATCGGACGACCAAAGCCTATGTAAGTTTTTTGAGTCCTATATCTAAGTAGCATAATAGTTAGTCCGAACTCTAATATGAATATTAGCTCTAAATCATAATACTAAGTAGCATTATAAACCAAAGAATAATTTAGGAGACGTATGAGAACGTAACCATAACAATACTTAATAGTAACTAAAACATGAGTATTAACTCTAAATCTATTCACCTATACAAATATAGGAGACGTATTAGACTTTAAAGAGTCTAGTCGGTGAGGGAGGGACTGCCGAGGGAGCTGGGACTAGTCATCCACCGACGCCGGCTGTGAGGAACGACTTGTGGATACAAGTCGTTGGTAGAGGGAAAGGGGGCAGCGTGTAAGGTACCGGATCGTTGGCATCCCAGCCATCCGTTTATTCCAGAGCCCCTCCACCTCCACCACCTCCACCACCTCCACCTCCATCTCCACCACCTCCACAAATCGACGATACTGTCGATGCCTACACTTTGCGACAGATTAGACAGATTTTGGTGGGCCTACAGGGTCAGGTGAGCCAGATGAGCGGAGTTCTAAGCACAGCAGTCTGATTTCTGCTGCCATTGCATCGACTCAAGCTTCGACCTCAGTGCCTCCGGCTACGACTGCTCCTCCGACCACAGCGCCTCTTGTCGTGCCGTCGACTCTTCCAGACGTTCCTGTCCAGGACGTACAGCGGATCGTCACTTTGGTCCTGGGACAGTTATATGCATGCGGATGGCCGGTTATGCCTCCACCACCTCCTCCGCCATCAGTTTGATTTTTGTTTATTTTTTTGTTGTATTTGATAATTAATTTGTATGAACTTTAGGGAGTTTGTATCTATTGGATTTGTATATGTACTATATTGCGACTTGTGAGGACCCTGATTTTGGAAATTATTTTTTTATATTATTTCTATTTATTAGATTATATTTAATTCCTAATTAAGATTATAGATGTAGTTTTACGTAGCTTTGATTTTTTGGAGCACAAGAAATGTCAATATTTTGAAACATCCTTCATGAGTTTTGAAGTAGACGAGTCCATCTTCAATTTGATATATCATGTCCCACCCAAGCATATTTTCTCGTGCTATATTTTTCATGTATAACTTTAGGGGTAAAATAGTCATTTTAGTCTCTACCGTAAAAATTTGACAAGCTTTCAAAATAGCAATTAAGGCCCAACTCCGATCCAAATCACTTGACCCAATATATGGTTTTGATCCATTTTGAGTTTACGATGCACATGCCAATAGTGTGCCACTCAATTGAGTTTCTATGTGCTATTTATTTTTAAATGGCACACAAGTTGAACCTATAGACATATTGGACTCAAATCGATCACAAAAATATCACCGACCCAAAACTAGTGCAAGTAGGGTTCGTACACCCTATTCTAGGTTGCCCTAATCTCTTACACCTATTTTAGATTAATTTTTATGGATTAATATGCAGTGATATTAATTAAATCTAATTTAAATCAAATCCTATAACAACTTTCCTATTTTGGACCCGATTTAAATCCTAGGAGATAGAATTGGTGTATCTTTTAAAATAGGCATTCAAATCCCACCAAATCAAATTCTACTCCATCTTTACTTCTTTTCCCTTACGTGAATCTCTCTCATTTAGGATTTTCGAATACTTTATATATATATATATATATGTATATATATATATATATATATGTATATATATATATATATATATATATATATATATATATATATATATATATATATATATTCTATTAAAACTGAGCCCCCTCTAATTTCTTCTCTATTTTTGCACTTTTTATATATAAAAAAAAATATATATATATATATATTCTATTAAAACTGAGCCCCCCTCTAATTTCTTCTCTATTTTTGCACTTTTTATTCCAACCACCAGAAATCCATCTTCCTGACCGCCTCCAACCCTTATACCACCTCAAAAACCTTTCCAAGACCTTCCTTTAACACCCCAGCACCTTCTCGAGGAGCCTCAGCCCCTAAGATGGTCGATACGAGGTACGGAAGACACCCGAAGTCGACCAAACTTGTGTTGAATTCATCACAGCAGGTTCGTCGACTTGTACACTAGAATTCGTCTAGTTTTTCTCATTTGTGTCTCCTTAAACCAAAACTAGAAGTTACCTATATGTGTATACTCAAATCTTTGATCGTTGGATATCCTATTTCCAAGCGGTTTGTCCGTGGCGTTGAATCTACGACAGGATGTCCAGAATCAACGAATTCTGTTGCGAGCCATTTTTTACCTATTTAAGTTCAGTTCCTAAGCTTCTAATATTTTTATTCAGGATCTAGACGTTGAGACCTTTCCGACGCATATATGAAAGTTAGGTTTCACGCTATTTTTAAAAATTCATGACATTTGCCGTGTCACCGAACTCCGAAAAATTCTGTTTTCCTTGTGTCCAAAAGTGTCAAAACTTCATAAAACTCTACTAAAATACTTGTTGTGTAAGATTAGTATTGAAACCCTTATTTTAACTAATTTATATAATTTTTTTAGAATTTAATATTTTTAATTACTTACTGTTTCGGGCCTCAAATCGTATACCAAGTTCAGGAATAATGTTGTAAAATCAATACAAGAATTATACACATATTTTTCTATGTATAAAATATTTGTTCATTATTATAGAATATTTATAAATATTTTTTAGAATTAAAAATAATATTTTTGTGTTAATAATGTATAACTTTTATATGTAGATTTAATACTATATATGTTATATTAAGTAGAGTAGTCAATGTTACTAATTTTGGTTTAAAAAATATTATTAAGGTCTATATATGGTAAGTCAATATATAGTAAGTTATTAATGTATATTATGTTTGTATTTCAGAATCCGTACGTCGAAACTGAGATTAGTTAATTCCAGTGATCTTATATCGCTGAAATTGACAAAGTGACCGTATGGATCGCTAAGATAAGATTGTTAACCTTGTGGTTGATCATCTTGTCTTGATTCGTGCATCGTAGGTTTGTTGTACGAATTACGAGATACAAACTTAATATTTGAACCTAGAGTTTGTAATCCATATTATTAACGAATAATGATCATTGAGACAAGTGTAACCTAGTTCTAGATGGTATGATTAATAAATGGCCTAGGTGACATAGGTATTACTCGACTTAGAACGACCCAAGTTTCTAAGTAGGCGTGGTTAGTCATACTTGTATTTAGTAAATAATATATTTTTTTTGTGATTTGGGGTTGATATATATTGCATAGAGTATGATTTATTGGTTCATGGATAGTTCAGTTAGACTTTGGTACTGCAGTCTCAACACAGATTGGACAAAACTCCAGACAAGTACACCTTGCCAAACTTTGTACAGTTATTTACATACATGCTCTTATTATACTTTCTTGTTTATGTCTCCTTTACTTTTCCATATTTGATATCTTGCCATGATTTATTCTTCTGTCTCTGGTTTGTTATCACTTATTGTCATCCATAGTTATATCTTCACACAGGACTTCGATAGCGCTATTTACTTCAGCATCTTGACTTGACTTGACTTAATCTCACATTCAGGTTACCTTGACTTGACCCTATACCGATATTAGGATCGACTACTTGACCACTCTCGACTCGGGAGACCCACGGCAGGGCTACGATAGAGACTCACTATAGTTAAGGAGTACCACGGCAGGGCTACTAGCTATAGGACCGGGAGTACCATGGCAGGCCTACGGTCATTCGATTTGTTTGTAGTCATTCTCAGTATTACTTTTCATATGACATGTCACGTTCTATAGAGTTCTTCCCTATGATCTTTATCCTATTTCTAGTAATTGTTTCCTATTTTCATTGCATGTTTAAATTGTCAAAGTAGGCTTGTATATTATGTATTTTGCTAGTCCCCTGAGGACCTGATGATCTCTCCAGGTTATTGCTGGTTTTCTTTCAGGTATTTGTTGAGATTGCTAAAATAGAAGGATAGATTTGTGGACGATGATATCTCCCGTATTCATATTTTATCATTCTTTAGTCTTTTACATTTCATGATGACATCTTCAGCTGTATAGCCTAGTTTTACAAGCTTACTTTCTGTTATGAGCTTGTTCAGGTGATTGTATTAAGGTCTGGCCAACCTTACTACAAATTATCTGTTCTTGTATTTATATTCAAGTGGCATCAATGTATTTTTGTTTGATCAACATTAATGCAATGGTTCCTACTTGAGATTATTATCTGTGGATTGAGATATAGTTGACTTGTCATTCTAGACCCTATCTTAGACAGCTTATACGTATTCGAGATGGGCTGGACTCCACTTGATACGTAGCTGGCATGTATACGTATCCTAGTCCTACGTATTTGGGACTGGGGCGTTACACGACTGCTGGACAATTTTTGTATTTGATGATGGATTTGTATCTATAGGGAGTTTGTATCTATTGGAGTTGTTTGGATAGGCAATTGGAGTTCAATTTAATGTATATATTGGTGCTTGGGTTAATATTTGTATATATATATTTAATATATATCATTTGACTGTAATGTATATTTAGGGTTATATTGGCGTTTGTATCTATTCACAGGTTTGAGCAAAGCTATAACAATTTAGTCTGGCAATAGTAAGAATCTTAGCGACTAACCAGCGACGGAATAGCGACGAAAATCTGGAAAATTTACAGGTTAGCGACTAACTACCGACGGCTTAGCGACAAATACCTGTAGATGAGCGACGAACTAGCGACGAAAGTTTTCGTTGCTAAGGTTCTGTCTGATACCAAAAGCGTATTAGACGACTCAGCGACGAAAATTTTCGTCGCTAAGCTTCTGAAAATTTTGGATTTTGCTCACAAAAGTATGTCGGTAATCCGTCGCTAAGTTGTCGTCGTGTTTGCCGACGTTTATATTCGTTGCTAATCTGTCGCTATAATGAGTCGGCAATTCCATCCGTAACCGTCGCCATAGCGATGACTTACCGACGAAAATGTCATAGCGACGTTATAGTTATCGACGTCCTCCTTCGGTTGGTAAATTACTTTAGCGACGAAAATATAGTATTTAGCGACGGATATTTCCGTCTTTAATTACCAATATTTTGTAGTGTGTAAACTAGATGTATGATAAAGTAAAACTAGAAACATGGTGAAATAGAAATCATGAATATAACAATATGAACAAAAAGGAACAGCAGAAAAGTAAGGAACATGCATATAAATATATTGTATAAGTTGGCAAGGTATACTTGTCTGGAGGTAGCACGTAGAACAAAAATATCTAATTGCTCAGTGAGCCACAAAATTCAAACTCCTGCAAATGTCTCCGGATGCTGAAACAGACATCGCGAACGTGTTTGGCATAAAAAAAGTCTAATTTGATTAGCCATAAGTCCAATTCTGAACATATGAGCAAAACAGTAATTTTGGGTCAAAATAGTGCCCACTGTTGGACCCGTTTTGCACAAAAAATATGTCATAACCTGTAGTCTATAAAGTTGACAAACTATATACCTACGAGTCCAGTTTTTTGATGCAAACCCAATGGTATGTCCATATTTGGATTCCGATGAACCATCCACAAAATCACTCGTTGAGTCGGATCGTGGCCCCGCCAAAATAGAGTTTTGATCGACCTTCTCAGAATCGAACAAGACTTGGCTCACAGGACCAGAAAAATGACACGAGTCCAGTGGCACTTTTATCGCGATGTCACAACCGTGCACGAAGTAATTTAGATTTTGCAAAGGGGCCGATACGGTGTACCTCGACCGATACGTCTCGAATTCTTCACGCACACGCAACCAATTCGAGATCCGCCAAAGCTCACACGTCCACAACATCCGTGAGCACCTTTCGATGTCTTCGGATTGCGACGAAGTCGCCCGATTTGTCGAGACGGACCCCATATCAGGAAATTTTCTAAAAATTTCTCTGTTCTAAAAACTATTTTGTCGGTTTGGAAATTCGATTTCTCGACGCATAGTCGACGAAATCTAATTCTATAAAAAAAGATTTTGAAGGGGTATAGGTTGTCTAAATATGTCTTTAATTATTTCTAACCAATTATTAATAGGTCGACAAGGATTGGTCTTCCTATTCGAGGTTTTGAACTATTTATTCCCTATTTTAGGGACAATTTTTTCGTTGATTTCAAATCAGTTTAACTCAAAATCCTATTTGATTTCAATCAAACTAATTAATGGGATTTATAGATGTATAGGTTGTGTTTGCAAAGAACCAATTGGTTCCAAAATGGACAATGAGACGAGGGAGAAAACTGACCTGAAACTTGTGCACCTTGCTACTAGTGTTGTTGTGCTGTTGGTGTCAGTTGCTCGTCCGGTGATCTTCGACGCCTCATACGGTGGTCTGGCGGCCGCTGGGGTGTCGGGGGTCGTGCGAGAGGGCTGGGTCGAGAAATTGGTTTAGGGTTTTAGCCGTCTCTCTCTCTCTCTCTCTCTCTCTCTCTCTCTCTATCTCTCTCTCTCTCTTGATTATATATATAGGGGTCGGCCTATATCGGGTCTTATGAAGATATTATTCCCGCAAGGGAATAAAATCAATGTTATATATATATATATATATATATATATATATATATATATATATATATATATATATATATATATATATATATATATATATAAATAAAAATATTTCCTTTAAAAAATATAATCTATTGTTTGTAACATATTTTTATTAATTCTAATTACTAAAATTTATAAATAAAATCTATTGGTATATATATAAAGCCCTAAGTTTGCCTATATATATATATATATATATATATATATATATATATATATATATATATATATATATATATATATATATATATATATATATATATATATAAAACAAAAAAAACAAAAAAATATATATATATATATATATATATATATATATATATATATATATATATATATATATATTTTATATATATATATATATATATATATATATATATATATATATATATATATATATATATATATATATATATATAAATAAAAATATTTCCTTTAAAAAATATAATCTATTGTTTGTAACATATTTTTATTAATTCTAATTACTAAAATTTATAAATAAAATCTATTGGTATATATATAAAGCCCTAAGTTTGCCTATATATATGTATATATATATATGTATATATATATAAATAAAATCTATTGGTATATATATAAGCCCTAAGTTTGCCTATATATATATATATATAGCCTAAATAAATCCCAAAAATATAAATTGTCAATCTAAGAGAATGTTATCATATTTCCAAGGTAAATATAAATTTAAACAGAAAATAATTCATATATTATATTTAATATTCAATTTATAGAAATTACTCACTAGACTATAAAAATGAACTACCAATATAAATACACATCTATATATCTACATGGACGTCGTTGGTCGCACTATATGACTACCTGGGCTTAGGTTGGATTCGGGTCAAGTTCGGACTAAATTGGTACAACCGAGTTTCGTAAAAGTCATCATCTTAATAAACAACTAATTAAATCATTCATATGGGCAAGTCACAACTTTGACTGATTTTTCTAGTAGTGACTGCTATGGCTATGTCTTCCCTAGCATAACTAATACACTAGTCAAGGCACACGACTACACTATCCGTGCCACAATTTCTAGTCATCTTGCACCCTAAAACTTAACCATGACTAAGGCCATCTATAATAAATACTATTTTGCCTAAAAATATTCATAAATTCAAAAAAAAAATACTATTTAAGTCAAATAAATATTAAAAAATTTAAATTTCAGGGTGCTTATAATCTACCCAACTTAAAAGAATTTCGTTTTCAAAATTTAATTTATCAAACAACCAAATAATGATAAGGGAGAAGGCGCTTTTCAACCATCGAACAAATGATCCGTCTTATCTTGAAATATTTAAGGGACATACTCTAAAAGATTGCTACCAGATTCTAAAAGAAACAACTGGCAAGCTAATACTAATTCAACTATCTATAATTATTGTTCTACCTTCCACGGACACTAACTCCTTCCTAAATTTGAAAGGTTGCTAACCTATTTACCTACTAGGGATCCTCATATTTTATTATGATTATCTAGGTAGAGCTTATGAAACATCTAAATTATGCATCTAATCTAAACGTCTAACTATATCCTCCTAGTCATTATCAAAATTATATAAGTCTCTTTCTACCTGATCCAGCTGAGTAATACCTACCATTATGTCTAATCCTAATTATACAACTGATAGGACATAATAGTAAATAGGTTGGGTTAGGTTATGTTTAGGTTCTTCTTGTAGATGGTCAATCTCTACACTAAAACTACTATTCCATTCTTGATCGAGTGACTACAATAAGAGCGTAAGCTAGTATGATCATATATTTATTTCTATACTGAGGACGTCTACCCACCTTAGGTCATATTACCCCATCAAACACATCATACCCTAAAATTTTATAACCCTTGCACACTAGTTGCAAAAATTTATACCACTAAATACCTATGACATATGGTATCTCTAATCCCCTCATATCTATCAAGCAACCAAAATTCAATAAGCAAACTAACTTGCACTATAAATTAAGAATTTCTGATAAATTCTATAAAGCACGATCATTCGTCACTCTGAAATAGAAAATGACAAGAATCAATGGTACGAGAAAGCAAAGGAAGAATAATCGAGAACAAATACGAAGTTCAAGGACGGTAGAGAAATTTCTACATTAATTGTCAAGGTAGTGTGGATTGAAATTCTTATGGGTTTAATCAGATTCGCAGGCCCGTAGTAACGTAACTGAAACAGCTAACTCGACCTGCATGGGCCACCAAAAAACATGTAATGCCCAGTCCCAAGTACGGAGGACTAGGAGATCGTATATATGCCAGCTATGTATCGAAAGAACTCAGCTCTAATACGTATAAGTTGTCTAAAATAAACTACATGGTTATAACAACTACCTATATCTTAATCCAGTGAAGACAAACTTTTGTATAAACCAAGTTTACTAATGTTGGTCAGGCATTAACATACCGGTTCCTACAAGAAACAAAAAAAGATAATATACAATAAAGTGGATCAGACTCTATTGCAATTATCTTGACAAGCTTCTGAAGAAGAAATAAGCTTACAAAACTAGGCTATACACCAACATGATCAAGTAAAATAAAATATACTATTGGACGAATATGAAAAAGGTATGAACTAAATATATATCTGAAATTCCGGAGAAATAATCATCAATCCTCCATCTAATCTACAGACGAGCTCAGCAGGCTTGGAGAGATCACCAGGTCCTCAGGGTACTAGCAAGATACATATAAACATGTCGAATGTAACAGTATAAAATATGCAAGGACAATAAGAAAATAGTCGTAGAAGAATCAACTAGACGCAAGGAGACTAAGACATAAGAAACCTAAGACACTGGCATGCCATACTAGAAGTGGCTAACAGGTCAATCCTATAGACTGTGGTCAAGGCAAGAACTCCCAGTCTATAGTATATCAATCATAGTTGTCACGACCGTACCTGCTTTTCGGGATGCGAGTGCGTGTCCAAGCTAGCCTACGCCGCGGTATCGACGGTAGAACGTTGTCAAGGTCATGATGCTCAAAAATCTTATAAAATAATTCTCATAAAATAATAACTTTATTGCTCATTCATAAAAACTAAATTAAGTTACAAAATTTCAAGGTTTACATTTAATCGATTACAATGTCTCACAAATCTAATACAACAAATGTGAATTAACTAATCTATAGGTTGACCTCAACACATACCCATGTCTCCAAATGATCCAAGGCATAATGTAGCAGGCGACTAATCTGAAAAATAAGGTTTACAGTCAGGAATGGAATGAGTACATTCTAACAGCAGTTTCAATAATTGACAAAGTCTATAAAATAGTAAATAGTAATAAAATATACGATGAACAGGTAAGCATAAAATCATAGGACTGAAAATAGAGTAAAAGTAAACGAGCATGGTGACAATGAAAAGTGAGAACTAAAGCAGATAAGGTATGTTATCAGCACTGTATAAAGGGGAACTAGAACTGCATCAAATTTAGTGAGTGGAAATACCACTTTCGACATGTAAACGGCTAGGGGTAAATCTGGCACCCTTTACGTGAAGTGTGTGACTTCTATCAGACATGAATAGACAAATGGGATATTTCTGGGTATATTTACAAGTCTACTAATGTATTTTTCCGTCCGACTAGTACTCATGGATTCAAACAGGTCACGAACACAGTAATACATTGGTCACGAACAATATGTAAAGAATCCATAACTACTACCTCGTGTAACCATTGTGTTGAGAGTCAATAGAAAATCAAAGTATGATAATACTATATACATGAATCATAGAAGTTATCAAACATAAAAAGTATCAAAAAATGTACTAGCTTGGGGTCCTTTGAGGGTGAAACCGATAATACCAACCACTCAGTAAGCCACAAAAGTCAAACTCGTGTAAAAGTCTTGGATGCTGAAACAGACAACACCAACGTGTTTGGTATGAAAGAAATATCTAAAAACACCTACCTAAAACTCCAATTTTAGACACAGGGGCAAAACGATAATTTGGGACCAAAACAGTATTCGTTGTTGGACTCGCTTTGTACCGAAAAGTATGCCAGTACCTACGATCTCTAAAGTCATCAAACTATATGTTTACGAGTTCGGTTTGACAATACGAACCCAATCGTATGTCCAAAGTTGGATTCTGCTGGGTTGTGCACAAATTTGCCCATTGGATTGGATCGCGGGCCTGCCAAAATAGCATTTTGTTCGATCTTCTCAGAATCGGACCAAACTTGGCTCACAGGACCAGAAAAATGACACGGTCCTGTTGGCACAAGTTTTGTCTCAAGATGACGAACGTACACGAAGTTATGGGCTAGTTTGCAAAAAGGTCGATACGGGGTATCTTGACGGATATGTCTCGATTTTATCGCGCACACATAGCAAATTCGAGTTTTGTCGACTCCCACACGTTGACAACATCCATACGCGTCTTTCAATTCTCATGGGTTACGACCATATCGTTCGGTTTTTCAGGGCACACGTCGTATTGGTAACTTTCTATGTTTTCAAAAACTGTTTTTCATGGATTTTTTCTATTTTTGGTAATCGACTTCTTGTTGCAAACTTGATAAAAGTAAAAAAACTACAAAAAGTGTTTCGAAGCTGTATATGTTGATTAAAAATCTATTTACATAGATTTTGAGAATTTCTAATGGATAGCCAACAATTGGCCTTCCAAACAGGTTACATGAATTAGGTTTTTGAACTGTCAAGAACAGGTTTTTGCCAAAGTTGGCATCGATTTCTCGGACGATCTAATTGGTTTAAATAAAATCCAACTGAAGGGTTTTGAAGGCGTATATGTTGTTCACGTACCTGAAGTGGTAGATCGGTAAACGATCAAGCGTACGTTGAGAAAACTAACGACGAATCGGCCCAAAACTTGCTGAGCTGCTGTACTGTTGACTCAATACGATGTCTCTGTGCACTCCGACGATCTCCGGCGTCAGGGGGGCGCCGGCGGGCTCGTGAGGGTCGCGTAGAGGGCTAAGGGTCCCCTAGGACATCGGGGTTGTACGGGCCGCATGGCCGAGCGTGCTGCCATGCTGTGTGGTTGTGGCGGCGTCCCAATAGTCAAGGCAAGCACTCCCAATCGAGATTGTAGCCATTCCTAGTAGCAAGGTCAAATAATCCTATAGATCATAGTCAAGGTAAGCACTCACAATCTATAGAATATTATAAGTCAAGTCCTACGCAAGTCAAGTCATGTCAAGTCAAGTCAAAAAAAACAGTGGTGTAGGACTAGACAACTCTATCATGAGACACATGTGAATACGAAAGCAATATAATAGATAGTGAATATATAACATAAATCAAGAACGTGCATGTAAACTAGATGTATGGTCAAGTAAAACTAGAAACATGGAGAAATAAAAATCATGAATATAACAATATGGACAAAAGGGAACAACATAAGCAAGAAAAATGTATATAAATATATTGTACAAGTTGGCAAGGTATACTTGCCTGGTGGTAGCACGTAGAACCAACAATATCCAATCACTCCGTGAGCCACAAAAGTCAAACTCCTGTAAATATCTCCGGATGCTGAAGCAGACATTACCAACATGTTTGATGTAAGTAAATGTCTAAGTTTGACTACCCATAAGTGTAAAGACCATTGTTCGTATTACGTATTTTGGTATACGTGTATGTACTTAGACTCGTATTGCATGTCTTCCTGCTTGATTTGTTTTAGCATTTTATTGATTGGTTTATCTTGGTTTGGTTCGGATTGTTTGGGCTTGGTTCGGTTTTGTTGTGAACCCACCTACCACCACCACCCTCATTTATATTCCACCAAACATTTCTCTCTCCTCATTAACTCTTCTTCTTTCCTACCATTACTTCTCCACCAACCTGAGAGAGGAAGGTTTAGGCAAGTGCACCTTGCTTCATGGAGGAATTCTATTCTTATTGTTCCATTGTCTTTCTCATGTATTTCTAACCCACTTTAGTACTTAGCATTTTTCATTTTCGTGGTTAATTTCTTGTAGATCTAGCTTTGTGGTATTTTTGGTTTTCATGAGTTTTGATCTATCAAACCTGTATATTTTTGCTATTTGATGGTTCCATGATGTAGAGGATTCCATTTACCCAAATTTGACCTACGGAAGTCTAGATTTGGGTTCCTACTGTTGTTTGGTGGAGCATGGAGGCCATGGTATTTTTTAGGGACATGTTCTCTGTGGGAGCCATTAACTTGCACTTTTGGCCGCATGCAACATTGAGTTGCTGAGCCGCATGAGCATTTTTAGCTCTGAGCCGCATGAGCATTTTTAGCTCTGAGCCGCATGAGCATTAATTAATAGCCTTGGCCGTATGGCCATTTTTCAAACATTTGCTGACATGCATTTATTTTGTATGGCCATTTAATCAATTGCCATGCATAGCCGCATATGGCCTCATTTATTAGCTTGCCCGCATATGGCCAGTAGGTTTGGCCGCATATGCATTTGTGCATGGCCTGCCGCATATGCAATTGTGTATGGCCAGCCGTATATGCATTTGTGCATGCTTATTTGCTTGGCCATTTTGCTGGGCCGCATATGCAAACATGCAATATATGCTTGGCCAATAATTAATTAATTATTAATTAATGGCCATTTTGCTTGGCCGTCAATTCCTTGCTTGGCTATGTAATTGCTTGCATTGTTTGCATACAACTTGCTAGCCGCATATAGCCATTTATAAATAATTGGCCGTATAAGAATCAGTTGTATGGCCTATGCATGCATTAGCTTTGGCATTTGCTTGCATGCGGCTCAATGCATTTGCCATTTAATTATTTATTTGCTTTCATACGGCTCAATGCATTTGCCATTTAATTATTTATTTGCTTGCATGCGGCTCAATGTATTTGTCATTTAATTATTTGCTTGCTTGCATGCGGCTCAATCCATTTTTGGCCGCATGGCCATTTGATTGTGGCCGTATTTAATTGTATGGCTGCATGCCCCTTTAATTAAGTTGTTTGTATGCTACTTGCCTGGGCCGCATATGGCCAAGTGACTTGCTGGCCGCATGAAATTTTTCCTGAGCCGCATGAGTCCTCCACAGCCCTTGCCCCTGCTAATATACTAAATGTATGCTTGTGCCTTATTAATTTTAAGTGTGTTCCCTGACACGATGGTGACCCGTTGTGGTGCACTTTTGACAAATGACATGACATGACCTGATAGTGGCTCGACGTGGCGCACTCCTGACAGTGAACATGACATGATATATATCCCGAAGGCTGTTGCAATCGCTAGCATGTTATGACAAGATTGAATGGCCTGGACACCGTGGATTGTGTTTGTACAATTGAACCGATAATGTTTGCATCATGTCTAGGACAGGGATCCCTGAGTACTACGGTCAGGGGTACCTACTGAAAATGACTAAGGCTAATAACTAGAATAATTCAGTAGTCATGAGAGATTTCTCCTGTTACAGGCGATCCTGTAACGCCCCAGTCCCAAAATACTTGGGACTAGATACGTATCATGCCAGCTGTATACATACGAAGTCTACTCCAATATATGAAGACTCGAATGTAAACATAAGCTGTAAAATGTAGAGAACCAAGACATGCTAAATCTTATCCACAAATATATAATAAAATAAAGATAGGATCAACTTGAATAGTTATGGTACAATCGTTGGGCGGAGACAAAGTCCACTACCAACTATCTCAATGATATAAATGTAAAAGAAAGCGATCGACAAAATGATAAAATGAACCAAGCGCAATTGTCTTCGAAGGAATGGGGAAGACCACGGCCTTGGCTAGAACACTTGCAAAAAATATGAACACACACCTGGGAAAAAACCAGGTCCTCAGAGGGACGTAACAAGACACATAATATCATGCCATAAACTAAATAGTAAGAGCTCAATAGAAAATATACATGCGTAAAGGTTCCTAACCATTCTATGTGATATACACTTTGAGAAGACAACGTTCTATGCAGGAGCTTAGGTGTTCAGCATAGATGGAGAGAGAGTGGTAGTAGGTAGCGCTCATAAGAGACACTATCGACCATGGGCAGAAAGTAGCTCTCATACGAGAACTATCGGCCCCGGGGCAGTAAGTAGCGCTCATACGAGACACTATCGGCCCAAATCTATATGTGTACTGAACATGTAGCCCCTACGCTAATAACTGTCTTCCCTCCTCCCCATGGTACTATACATGTGTCGACTCCACGACACTGCTTAATCCTTAATAACTGCCAAGTCTTCTACATAATCTATAGGCAGTTATATCCTAACGCACGGCCTGTACGCACCGATGTACGGTCGGTACGCAAGTCTGAAGCTATATGCGACTCACAACTCACACACAACCCGTGGCATATCGTGACAGTTTATGAGATGCACTTAAACATACGGTGGTCCCTTAACTCTAAGTCAATTGCATAAAATATAATAATTTGCATCTACATATAATTTAGAAAGAACAACTTAAAATAAACACAACATGTATGTTATTGAGCATAAAATTTAAACAGTAGTGGCAAGGTGTCTTGCCTGGTAGTGGGACTGGAGTGATGCGATGACCGATAAGTCCGAGTAGTCCATTAGCCAAGATTGATATACATGAGTCTGAAATTCACAAGAAAATAGGAATGTGGGATCAGTCATGATTACTGGTGATAATCGTGGAAAATTTGTGGGGAAGAAATATATATACTTGTCTTAAAATTTATTTATAACTTATTTCTCGAAAATATTTATACTATTTAAAACTAGATATATGTTTATTTAGAAGATATTTATAACTTACTTATACTAATGGAAAAATATTTTATTGATCAAAATATTCGTAGATAATTATTCCTTAAAGATTATTTTAGATAAGTAGTTGATAATTTAAGAAAAATCAGTTTTGAAATTTGATGAAAATACTACACTTTGTAAACGAAATTTATTAAATAAATATTTGACAGTATTAATAGCTATAATTAATTGATCATAAATTTAGCAAAATATTTATATGTATTATAACCAGGATAATAAATTATACAAATAATAGTACTAATGATAAAATAATAATAATGATAATAATGATAATAATAATAATAGAAATGCTAATAATGATAATGATAATAATAATAATGATAATAATAATAATAATAATAATAATGATAATAATGATAATAACTTTTTAAAAGAACTGTACAGTATTCGTTCCCAACTCTTTATCAAATCAAAAAGGGAGAAGAGAGAGGGAGATGGGGGAAACTCACCGGCGGCTTGGCCGGGCTCCGCGCAGCGGCGGCGGCGGCAGAAAAAGCTCGGCGGCGGGTTCACGGTGACCGGGGAACAGCGACGACGGGAAAGCTGACGCCAGGTGGAGGAGATCGGGGCTGCGGTGGCGGCGCTCCGATGGAGGATGCGGCGGTGGCTCGCCGATCGACAGCGGCGGACCTAGGCGGAGAGGAGAAGGAGCGGCGGTCGTCGGTCTCGTGGAGGCGCCGCAGCAGATCTGGGCGGTCGGCAGCGGAGGAGTTCGGTGCTCGCCCCGGCATGGCGGCGCTCGGCGAGGCACTATCAGCGGTCGAGGTTAGGGCTTCGCCTTCTTCTTTCTTTCTGGTGAGGATGGTGGCGGTTTGGTGAAGGGGGTACCGGCGGGATGGTGTCGAAGGTGGTGTGGGTGGCTGTTGGTGGTGACAGTGGCGGTTCAAGTTGGGACGGAGGATTTGGGTTGTGACTTGGTGGCGAGGCTAGAGGTGGTAGGGGACGTTTGCCGGAGCGGACAGGGGTCGGGGCGTGGAGTCGGGCTTGCCGAGATTGGGTTGTTGCGATCTCGGAGGGTGCCAGTGAAGGAGGTAGGGGATACCGGGAAAGCGGGGACCAGGATGCGGTGGTGGTCGTCGGAGTACTGTCGGAACGGGGTCTGCTGGCGTGGAGGGTGGTGGTCAGTTGTTATTGGCTTCGCTCGATGGGGAGACGAAGGGGATGATGACGATGATGATTGGGCTGGCAGTCGGGAGAGAGTAGCCGTGGGCGGAGGTCCGGGATTGTCGAACCCAAGGAAATAATGTATTTGTACTGGGAAAAAATATAGTGGATGGGAGGCACGGACACGATGCACAATGGGGTGGAAATAGTTTATGGATGAGTACCTCTCCTTATATAGGAGGTAGGAATTTCCAGTTGGATAAGGCTTGGGTTTGTTTAAACCCCATTTAGATAATTCAAATAAATCAAATCTAAATTAAATTCTAATTTAAACTTAGATAATCTAAACTCAAATTTAAATATAAATTCTACCTTTAAACTTTTTTTTAAAACCATAAAATCAATCAAGATTTAAAATGGCCACAAAAATTTCCAAATATATTTCCAAAAATACCAACAATAATAATTTCGAAAATAATAAATATTTTTAAATATCTTTTTGAATAACAAAATATTAATATTAATTAATTTTGAAAATAGTCTTATATATATGAAATTTAAATTTATGCACCTTATATGCAATAAAATATAGTTTTCTAAAATAAGTTTTGGAAATTTCCAATGCGTCGCATTTTACCACTTTAAGTAATCAAAAATATTTATTATTTGAAAAACCAAGCTTCTAAAATAAATGTTTTACAAAATTATGTATCTCGTACATATTCGCACTCGACGAGACATGAAAGTGCGAACTCGTACGCGACGTCCCATACGACAATTTCGTGCGCGACGTATAATACGACTATACGACGTATAAATACGTAAAAATTTTAAATACCAAATTTATATATATATAAAATTTAAAGTAGAAATTTAGGAGGTTTATATCCTACCCAACTTACAAGAATTTTGTCCTCAAAATTAAGAATAAGTAGGGGGTGAGAAGGTACGAGGGTAAGGCAACACAAATCATTGGGCGAGGCAACGAAACGACAAATATGCTTTAAAAAAATCGTGATTTCGATAACGACGAAATAATTCACGATTTTGGAACTGAACGAGGGTTGCTAGTCAAGGTAAAAAAAAATCATGATAGTACGATGGGAGTAGCTTAAGTGGATATTTTGGGGACTTGGGGGATAGGGCTCTTCGGAGAAGGTTGCATGGTAAGTGTCTAGGTTGAGGGCACAGATGAAAGGATGATAGGAATCATTCCAGTGATTAGGGGTCACGGTAGAAGATATAGGGTCGAGGAATAGGACGAAAAGTTTTAAGACGAGGATATAACCATGGGTTGGTAATGGCTAACTATACGTGGCCATAGGTGATAGGGAAACTAAAGGGGATATCAAGTATGAGTGTTTGTCTTTCTAATATAGGCGAAAGATGAATAATAATGAGTTTGAAGAAGATATTATTGAATACGGATAAGTGGTTCAAAGACGATGGAAAATTTTCAAGTAGAATTGTCAAGGCAGTCGCGGATGAGACTCTAGGGCCAGGTTTAGCTATGTCTCTATCCACGTTGAACAATATACAAAAAGCGAACCAAGTGCACTATGGTTGATCAGACCATAATACGTTGGTTCTGATTAGACAATGTATTAGTGGGCGCCCACATTAAACATATGTCATGATCAAGCTTAATAAAGAATAAGTTTACAAAGCTAAGCTATTTTAGCATCATAGGTAGATAAAATAATAAGTAAAGGTAATGATGAAAGAAATCAAATAGTCCATGATCTTATAAAATCTAAGTTCCGTCCGAAATTTGGGCCCATGCAGTCGGCTTGGTTAGGGTCCTCTAAGTGTTATAGTCCAAATGAACTTATCAATATGGTTCATTAGGAAAAAGGGTTTGTAAGGTAGTGAGATATTCTACCCAACTTACAAGAATTAAACTAATGGTGTGATAGGTCCAGCAATCAAGATAAAATGCAAGGTTAAGCATGTAAGGAATTGAGTAGAACAAAATCATATATCGGGTCGAAAGAATTGAGTCGAGGTCGAGTCTCATCTATAGTTAAAAAGTATATTGGTTTCACGGTAGGGATTAGAGTCCAGTCTTTTTGACCCGAAAGTCGTAACATGAAATTAGAGTACAAGGAGGCGTGTTTTAGTGGCACGTGATATACCTACATGAAGGTGGGCTCGTCTAGGTCTTGGATATGAAATTTGTTGGCTGAAAAAGTCTAGTGTTGTACTCCAAATATTCAAGCCACGGTAAGGGACACAAAAGAATTTAAATAGAAAGTGGGAATTCATGAAATAATGATTAACGCACAAAGTAAATGACCAAGTTAACGCATAAAATAATGATAATTCAGATTCTAGTAGATCAAGGCAAAATAAGTTAGGAATACCATTTCTAGAGATATGACAGCCACTTGATGGGGTATGATCAAGGAACAATCCAATTATTTCTCAAGTTTCAAATGGTTAGAAAGTCATGACAAAATCTAAATTTGAGGGAATGTCGAGGGAGTCAAGATTGGAATATAACCATATGATCTTGGAGATGACTAACAACACTTGTATGTACACTACTATCATGGTCGTGAGGGATATGGCAATTAGTATGGAATACTCCTAACTCATTAGAGTTATCTTAGTGGTAAAAAAAAAATTAACTGGAGTTTCCTCAAAAAGTCTCTTAATAAAAAATTTAAAAAAAACAATAAACCACCAAAATTGTATTTACTCTAAGCTGCCCAATTAGATTATGGCTAACAATTTCATTTCCTTTAATAATCTCAAAGTAAACTTTTACCATGTTACTACTAACTTTTTCCAAAACTTAACGTTCAAATCCAACTATTGAAATCAAGAGTTCATAATTCACGAATCCATAAAAATCTCATAATCAATCAAAATTTTAAAACCCAAAATTTTTCAAATAACTACAGAAAGACTCTTAGCAAGAAAAACAATTTCAAAATTGAAGTTCAATATCTTAATGCACTTATCAACCCTAATCCGATTTTTTTTTTTGCCAATTTATTGATAATCTCAATCAAAACCTTTTTACTCAAAATCTAAATAGATTTGTAAATCATAAATCACATGCCACAATTTAAAATTTGAAAATCTTCCTCAAAAATTATTTTTATATCTTCCAAAATATTTTAAACCCAAAATAATAAAAAATTTGCTGCTTCCACTTAAAATTTGAAATTTAAGAAACATACTAATCGTAAGTTGTACGAGAATAATTTCTACTGCTACATTTAAAATCCAAGATCATTTTCAAACCAAATTTATAACTATTCAAAGGCGTATAACTATAACTCAATAAATCATAAATATCACAACTTAAAATTGAAATCAATTTTATATTTGCTCAAAGACGTATAGCTATAATCCAATAGATCATAAATATCAAAATTCGAAAATCAAAACAATTTCTTAAATCAATTGTGTATAGATTCCAACTATTTTTCTGCAGCATAAAAATAAAATCCTATCAATCCTCTTATGATCACTATTTAGAAATCTCAAGATTACAACTTCCTTAGATATCCTATTTTACAAATTACTAATAAGTAAATCACACCTTTTTTTTAAAAAAAATGCCTTTTTAATTCCATTAGAGTCTTAAATGTATTCCAATTGCCAATGTAACCCTTCTAGCCATATGGTTGACCAATAAGTATATAGTAGTGTAGTCATCTTTCTAACTGTCACTAAGCACGAAAGATAAGAATTTACGGTTGGAGGAATTCAAGCAGGATGCAAATCAAGGAGGTCGAACGAGAGTTCAAAATTTGAAGTCAAAAAAGATGTCAAGTAGGTAGATGAGATTCTAAACTCTAATCCTATATTGCAGGCCCATATCGGTATAATTACGTAGCCGAAGTGACAAACTCGACCTGCATGGGCCACCACAAAAATATGTAACGCCCCAGTCCCAAAATACTTGGGACTAAATACGTATCATGCCAGCTGTATACATACGAAGTCTACTCCAATATATGAAGACTCGTATGTAAACATAAACTGTAAAATATAGAGAACCAAGACATGCTAAATCACATCCACAAATATATATAATAAAATAAAGATAGGATCAACTTGAATAGTTATGGTACAATCGTTGGGCGGAGACAAAGTCCACTACCAACTATCTCAATGATATAAATGTACAAGAAAGCGATCGACAAAATAATAAAACGAACCAAGCGCAATTGTCTTCGAAGGAATGGAGAAGACCACGGCCATGGCTAGAACACCTGCAGAAAAATATGAACACACACCTGGAGAAAAACCAGGTCCTCAGAGGGACGTAACAAGACACATAATATCATGCCATAAACTGAATAGTAAGAGCTCAATAGAAAATATACATGCGTAAAGGTTCCTAACCATTCTATGTGATATACACTTTGAGAAGACAACGTTCTACGCAGGAGCTTAGGTGTTCAGCATAGATGGAGAGAGAGTGGTAGTAGGTAGCGCTCATAAGAGACACTATTGACCATGGACAAAAAGTAGCTCTCATACGAGAACTATCGGCCCCGGGGCAGTAAGTAGCGCTCATACGAGACACTATCGGCCCAAATCTATGTGTGTACTGAACATGTAGCCCCTACGCTAATAACTGTCTTTCCCCCTCCCCATGATACTATACATGTGTCGACTCCACGATACTGCTTAATCCTTAATAACTGCCAAGTCTTCTACATAATCTATAGGCAGTTATATCCTAACGTATGGCCTGTACGTACCGATGTACGGTCGGTACGCAAGTCCGAAGCTATATACGACTCACAACTCACACACAACCCGTGGCATATCGTGACAGTTTATGAGATGCACTTAAACATACGGTGGTCCCTTAACTCTAAGTCAATTGCATAAAATATAGTAATTTGCATCTACATATAATTTAGAAAGAGCAACTTGAAAATAAACACAATATGCATGTTATTGAGCAGAAAATTTAAACAGTAGTGGCAAGGTGTCTTGCCTGGTAGTGGGCCTGGAGTGATGCGATGATCCGATAAGTCTGAGTAGTCCATTAGCCAAGATTGATGTACATGAGTCCGAAATTCACAAGAAAATAGGAATGTGGGATCAGTCATGATTACTGGTGATAATCGTGGAAAATTTGGGGGAGAAATATATATACTTGTCTTAAAATTTATTTATAACTTATTACTCGAAAATATTTATACTATTTAAAACTAGATATATGTTTATTTAGAAGATATTTATAACTTACTTATACTAATGGAAAAATATTTTATTGATCAAAATATTCGTAGATAATTATTCCTTAAAGATTATTTTAGATAAGTAGTTGATAATTTAAGAAAAATCAGTTTTGAAATTTGTTGAAAATACTACACTTTGTAAATGAAATTTATTAAATAAATATTTGACAGTATTAATAGCTATAATTAATTGATCATAAATTTAGCAAAATATTTATATGTATTATAACCAGGATAATAAACTATACAAATAATAGTACTAATGATAAAATAATAATAATAATAATAATAATAATAATAATAATAATAATAGAAATGCTAATAATGATAATGATAATAATAATAATGATAATAATAATAATAAAAATGATAATAATGATAATAACTTTTTAAAAGAACTGTACTGTTTTCGTTCCCAACTCTTTATCAAATCAAAAAGGGGGAAGAGAGAGGGAGATGGGGGAAACTCACCGGCGGCTTGGCCGGGCTCCGTGCGGCGGCGACGACGGCGGAAAAAGCTCGGCGGCGGGTGCACGGTGATCGGGAAACAGCGGCGGCGGGAAAGCTGACGCCAGGTGGAGGAGATCGGGGCTGCGGTGGCGGCGCTCCGAAGGAGGACGCGACGGTGGCTCGTCGGTCGACAGCGGCGGACCTAGGCGGAGAGGTGAAGGAGCGGCGGTCGTCGGTCTCGTGGAGGCGCCACGGCAGATCTGGGCGGTCGGCAGCGGAGGAGTTCGGCGCTCGCCCCGGCATGGGAGCGCTCGGCGTGGCACTATCGACGGTCGAGGTTAGGGCTTCGCCTTCTTCTTTCTTTCTGGTGAGGATGGTGGCGGTTTGGTGAAGGGGGTACCGACGGGATGGTGTCGGAGGTGGTGTGGGTGGTTGTTGGTGGTGACAGTGGCGGTTCAGGTTGGGACGGAGGATTTGGGTTGTGACTTGGTGGCGAGGCTAGAGGTGGTAGGAGACGTTTGCCGGAGCGGACAGGGGTTGGGGCGTGGAGTCGGGCTTGCCGAGATTGGGTTGTTGCGATCTCGGAGGGTGCCAGTGAAGAAGGTGGGGGATACCGGGAAAGCCGGGACCAGGATGCGGTGGTGGTCGCCGGAGTGCTGTCGGAACGGGGTCGACTGGCGTGGAGGGTGGTAGTCAGTTGTTGTTGGCTTCGCTCGATGAGGAGACGAAGGGGATGATGACGATGATGATTGGACTGGCAGTCGGGAGAGAGTAGCCGTGGGCGGAGGTCCGGGATTGTCGGACCCAAGAAAATAATGTATTTGTACTGGGGAAAAATATAGTGGATGGGAGGCACGGACACGATGCACAATGGGGTGGAAATAGTTTATGGATGAGTACCTCTCCTTATATAGGAGGTGGAAATTCCCAGTTGGATAAGGCTTGGGTTTGTTTAAACCCCATTTAGATAATTCAAATAAATCAAATCTAAATTAAATTCTAATTTAAACTTAGATAATCTAAACTCAAATTTAAATATAAATTCTACCTTTAAACTTTTTTTTAAACCATAAAATCAATCAAGATTTAAACTGGCCACAAAAATTTCCAAATATATTTCCAAAAATACCAACAATAATAATTTTGAAAATAATAAATATTTTTAAATATCTTTTTGAATAACAAAATATTAACATTAATTAATTTTGAAAATAGCCTTATATATATGAAATTTAAATTTACGCACCTCATATGCAATGAAATATAGTTTTCTAAAATAAGTTTTGGAAATTTCCAATGCGTCGCATTTTACCACTTTAAGTAATCGAAAATATTTATTATTTGAAAAACCAAGCTTCTAAAATAAACGTTTTACAAAATTATGTATCTCGCACATATTCGCACTCGACGAGACATAAAAATGCGAACTCGTACGCGACGTCCCATACGACAATTTCGTGCGCGACCTATAATACGACTATGCGACGTACAAATACGTAAAAAATTTAAATACCAAATTTATATATAAAAAAAAATTAAAGTAGAAATTTAGGGGTTTACAGATCCTGTTATCCCGGCCACCATTGTTGGACTTGCAGCCTGCCGACGAGTAGGGCACAAGTCTAGATCACTGATATATGGAAAAGAGCGAGGCACTGCTCAATGAACCCAAGTCGCCTGGATAACCTGGATTAGCTTCAGGGCTTGTGGCTGGAGGAACATCTCACTGCATGTTGCTAATAACTAAGGCTTGTGATAACCCTAGTTAGCTAATGTAGAAAGTCGTAGTCACTGATTGGCCGGGAGCGATTGTATGGTGTAGTTTCAGGGCTCGATTATTGCAGGCTTGATCGCATGATTGTCACTTTTAACAATAAAGATCAGATGCTAAGTTCTGTTCAGGTGAAAGGTTACAACCCCGGTCCTTGTTTGGTTTAAGGGTTGTAACCTGGCTCCCGGATTAGTTCTGAGTCCTCTCTTTGTTTATTGTCTTATTGTACCCCACGTCATGCTTGTTATGTTTTACCTTACCAACAAGATTTGGAGACGGATTTCTATTCAGGTAAAGGGTTACAACCCCGGTCCTTGTTTGGTTTAAGGGTTGTGACCTGGCTACTTGAATGGTTCCCTCGTACTCTATTATGACTGTTGTTATTCTTTTATTATCATGCTCTTTTGTAACTACTTTAATATTTATTTATGATATGCTGGTTTTAGTTCTTAAGTGAAGCCTCCTTTGTGGCACTTGCTCTTTTCTGGGATCTGACCCAGTTGGTTTTGTATGGCCAGATTTCGGAGCAGCTCCAGAGGATCTACCGATTTTCCAGCCCGATGGTGACCACCAGGCGTAACCAGGGCAACGAGTGGGTTTTTTTTTGCTCTCCCACTCTATTGTAAAATTCTTATTTTGAGGCATTTAGCCGACAAGCACCTGTTAGCTCGTATTGTATAACTTATTACTGTCTGCCTACGGGCTGTAACATGATTAACAGATCCTAGGGTTGATCATGTATGACTAAACTCTTGCTAGTCCTCACATTTTGTAACGACTAGCTTCATGATCAGCTGAATATGTAATGTTTGGGACGCCTTACTATTGTATATTTGGTGATCTTACATCTTGTAACTTTACTTGCTTGCTTGAGATTGAGACATTTAGGCTTGTTATTGACCATAGGAGACTGATGGATTGTAGTTAAATCCTCATATATCTAGACAGCCGTGATCGTATAGTGAGGTGGATTCCATTTCATTATACGTAGCTGGCTATGTATGCCCCCGCTCTCCAGTATTCTGGTTCTGGGACGTTACATGATTTAGGTGGTGGCCCATACAGGTATTGTAAATTAAGATATGTGAGGGTTTACCGAATAGATGTCTCAATCAGCACTCGCCCTTGATCTCTGCCCGTATCTTCTAATCCCAGAGATTCTCAACCTGATCACATGCTTGTATCGTTGATCTGTCTTGGTCGTTCCTTATTGTTCCCTATGTCGTCTTCTTTAACGGCATAGTTTCTGGTCCTACCGATCGGCAAGGCGAAGCACCTCCCGTGGACCAGCAGCAACCAGAAGATTAAGCCCAGAACTCAGGGGCAGCCTCCTGGGTCATGCCTCCCGGAGATCTAGAACCCCCGGTACAGCCAGCCCAGCCCGCAAGACAGGATGATAGAGCCTTGGTGGGACTTATCAGGGAGTTGCTTACATCGCAGGATCGTCGAGGAGATGCCTTGCATCAGGCAGTGGAAGATGCTCTGGGCAGAGGTGGACATCATGGGAACAGTGCAGCGAACAGTTTCAAGCGCCTGAACCCTCCATTCTTCGATGACAGCGAAGATGCTATCGCTGCTGATGCGTGGCTTCAGGACACAGTGTAACGCCCCAGTCCTAAAATACGTAGGACTAAGAACGTAGACATGTCAGCTGTATTCATACGAAGTACACACCAATATATGGAATCCTCGTATGAATACATAAGCTGTAAAATTAAGTAAAACTACAACTAATCTCATCCACACAAAATAAATGAATAGAAAATGTCATATAATAAGAATAAATTGTCTTGATACAATATGTTGGGCGAAGACAAATCCACTACCAACAAGATAAGGAAAAATACATGAGAAAGAAATAAGTTTGGCGAGCGAAGCGAAGACGATCCTAATGCAATCATCCTCGAAGAAGTAGCGATGATCACGGTTAAAGCTAGAGCACCTGCGAAAGATAATAGCACACACCTGGAGAGATAACCAAGTCCTCAAAGGGACGTAACAAGACACATAATATCATGCCATATAAACTGAATAAATATTGCTCAAATAAATAAGTAAATCGAATTATAATATGGTCCAATATGCACCTACTGAACGAGCGTACCATCCCCCCAACCAAACAAGGACAGAAGATGGTAAACTAATTCACGGCGACGTATCTTTCCATACTATGAATCCAATATGGTATTCGGACCCCAACAAGGTTCAATACCTTCTCATCGAAGTAGTAAGTCACACCTACAACCAAACAAGGACAAGATGTGACGAACTAATCCGCGACAAGTTATTATTCCAAGCCACGGTCAGATACAAGTACCCAAACCAAAAGTACTCGTACCTAACGGATAAGGGTAGCCTACCGTTCTAAGTGAAATATAGTTAAGAACAATCCTTCCTACGCATGGGCCCTGGCTGAATAGGATCGGCGTAGTCCTCCTTTGGGCACCAGAGGCCCCATCAGTAAGAGCATGACGTTCTGCAGAATCATCAGTGGCCGTCAGTAATCATGGGTCATCAACCCCGTATCTCCACCGGAGAGTCCAGGTCACAAGAGAATGTGCATCGAAGCCCATAGGCTCAGAAATTGTCCTCCCTGCCCAATGTCTACTGTGTTGTATCCACAACACAAAACTACTATAACCGCTAAGTCAAACTATCATGCAATCTCTATTAGCGGTTATTCCTATCGTACGGCTTGTACGTACTGGTGGCCAGCCAATCACGCACTTCTTTGTTCTACATGCGATACACAACTTCGTGGTACAACATGTCAAGGCCATGAATGCAACACACAAAGGTGGTCCCTTAAATCTAGGTTTAATGTGTAAGAAAAATAATACATAGCAGGAATTATAAATGAACAGTAAGTTCTAACAGGTTATGCCATGTATCACAGTTTATTTTGCATAAAGAAAATAATAGACAATGCATGAAATATGAGCTAAAATAAATAAACAGCAAATGGCAAGGTGTCTTGCCTGGTAGGAGGCCTAGTGTGCTGCGATAATCATGGTGGCATGAACTGCGACTTTGGTGTAATAACTACACAAGATGACCTCTGATGGTGGCACGGACAGTTCCATTGGGTCTAGAAGGGTCAAGTTAGTTAGGATGGACATATGGTAGAACGAAATTGGTGAGAAAACGGACTAATAGGGTTGGTCATGGTCTGGACGATAATCGAAAGAATTTGATCGAATAATATGAATTTAGAAAATTATTTATAACCTTGAAAACCGTATTTTATTATCACAAAATATTTATAGGTAGTAAAATCGTTTTAGGTTGAAAACTAGAATTTACTTAGTAGAATATCTTATTTTATACTAGAAAATTTATACGATAATTTGGAACTACATTTTAATACTCAAAATTTATATTTAGATAAATAGTAGAAAATTTGAAAATCGCCTTTGGGCTAAAAAAAATACTCTTAAGTTATCCAAATAGAACTATGTGTATTAGTAAAAACAGATTTAGAGAATTAACGGAAAACCTAGAAAATCTATTTAAAACTAGATTTTCGAATTTTTAGGGCCAAGCCCAATATAATTCGAATATACCAATTTTAAAAATAATAAATATAATATCATTAAATATTAATAATAGAATCCATAAATTTTCTACTACTGTAATAATCACAAAAATATAAAAAAAATAGAAAGCAACAAAATTAGATATTTATACCGTCGTAAGAATATTGTAATATTAACTACTAATGTTGTACTATTAAAACTTAACACAGAACAAATAACATAATAATAATAATAAAATTCCTTTCCAATCTGCTCTTAGCAGAGAATTAAGCAAGAGAAGCAAAGGGAGAGAGAGAGAGAGAGAGGTTAGGAATATTTTAGGAGAGAAAAAAAATAACTGAGAGGGAGCGGAGCGCTAGGTGGTGAGGAGCGGTGAGCGGCGATCGGAGGTGAAGATCGAGGGGGAGAAGTGTCGCTCCGGCGTGAGTGGTTTTTCGGCGTGGCGAGCAGCGGATCCGGCCGACGGCTAGGGCTGCGCGCGGGGATTCGAGGGGGTGAGAAGTCGGGCGGTCGACGGCTAGCAGGGGTTGAGGGTTTTGCAAGAGGCGCTCGGCGGAGGAGCGCTGCTTCGCGGGCGCTGGGCGTAGGCGAGCTCGCCGGGATGGCGAGGAGACCTGACGTGGTGCTTCGGTCGCGGAGGCCGGCGCGGCGGATGCACGCGAAGGGGCGTGGACTCCAGGCCAGAGCTGCCGCGCCCAGACGGAGCTCGAGGGTGACGCAGTCGGGAAGAGGTAAGGGTTTTGGTCTTCTTCTTTTGTTTTGATTTTGGGTGCGGCCGGCCGGCGATGGCCGGGTGGCGGTGGTGTTTCGGGTGGCTGGGGTCGATTGTGGCGGTTATGGCCGGTCGAGAGGTGGTCAGCCACTGGAAGGGGCGATGACGAGTCGTGGTGGTGATGCCGACGGTGGCGGCATAGGTGGTGTGGGTGCCGGGATCGGGTGGTGATGATTGTGGCGGTGGCTTGGTGGATCCGGAGGTCTGATGGGGGTCGCAGGGAGACGGGTTTGCTGGAAGGCTGGCGGGAAGTCGGCCATGCCGTGGAGGAGCTGGAAGGGGAACGACCACGGTGGCGAGGGACGGCATGGTTAGGTTCTTAGGGTTAGTTAGGAATTAGGTCGTGTCGGGTGTGTCCGACACGATGATGGTGACAAGGAGGTGCATCCGGGTGTGTCGGACGCGATGAAGATAATGTATTTGTAAAGAATTAATTAGTGGAAAGACACCTGCCGACACGGGCTGACACGAAAAAAGGTTGGACACCGACACGATGCACGGGTTTGGGTTGTGGAAATTTATTTGTGGAGACAATTTGGTGGATGATAAAAAATGGAGGAGTACCTGCCTATTTATAGGATGTGGAAATTTCCATTAAGATAAAGTTTAAGATTTTGTTTAAACCCAAAATAGATAATTCGTAGTTTAAATTTAAAAGCAATCAAATCCAAATCCAAATCCAAATCTAATTTAAATTAAATTCTCCTAGTTTAAAATCAAATGGAATAACTCAAATTTCAAATATTAACTATTTAAAATAAATCTACAGTTTCAAATCAAGATTTAAATCTCCACAATAATTTCGAAATATTTTCCAAAAATACTAATAATAATAATTTTGAAATTACATTAACATTTTTAAATATCTTTTTGAATAATAATTATTAATATTAATAAATCTCGAAAATTATATATTTATTTAAAATAGACTAATAAATAATTTTGAAATATGTATGCACGAATAATGCATACATGATTATCTTTTCCTAGTATACAATAAAAAATATTAATTATTCTTAATAATTGCATAAATGAAGGTTTTAGTAAATAAAATAACAACTTGGTAATGATAGTAAAATAATTATTGTATATATTATTTGAAACTATAAATAATAAAATAAAATATTTTCTAAAATATGTACGCTCGCACATATTTGCACTCGTCGAGCAAAATAAAATTTCGTGCGACGTAAAATACGACTACGCGACGTACAATACAAAATTTCAAATCTGTATAAATAATAAAAAATAAGAAAATATCTTAGAAATTTAGGGGTTTTACATCCTACCCAACTTAAAAAAATTTTGTCCTCGAAATTAAGAATTCGTAAGGGGGTGAGAAGACACAAGGGGTATCGATGAGGAACGATCAATAACAAATCATGCTGTAAGAAATCACGATCTAGATCATAGAAAATAATACGGTATGGACACAGGTAATGAATGAGGGTCACGATTAAGAGAACGAAATAGATTCACTTGAATTAAGCGATTAGAGGGTCTTGATAGGGCCGAGTAGTTTAAGATGAAGATATAGCAACATCGAGTAAGAATGGTCATAGCCGATAGGAAGGCTAGAGAAAGTTCTAGTATAACGCTTTCGTCCTCCTAAAATAGGTGAAGGCGAAAGCAATATAGTGTTCGAAGGAGGCGTTATCGAATACGAATACGTGATCCAAGACGATCGAAAAATTTCAAAGGAGTTGCCAAGGCAGTCGCGGATGGGACTCTAGAGGACAAGTTTAACTATATCTCCATCCACGTAGAATAATAGGCAAAAGCGAACCAAAGTGCACTGGTTGATCAGACCATTATGCACCGGTTCTGATTAGACAACATGTTAGTGTGAGCTCTTCCAATAACTATGTCTTGAACAAGCTCGATAAAAAGATAAGCTTACAAAATCTAGGCTACATTAGCATCATTAGTTTAGATAGTAAAAATATAGGCACGATGGTAGATGAATAAATCAATTATGAATAGTCTAAGAGTCATAAGGATCTAAGTCTTTTATTCCTATACAATCATTCTATGGTTTATTGACCAAGGCTTGGTTGACCAAATGGGTTAGATTCCTCTAGTCTCTATGGTCTAGATAATACTATTTGTATTTCCTTAATAGTCAAGGGTGTGTCAGGTCGTGGGGTATTCTACCCAACTTAAAGAATTAAGCTAAGGGTGTTGGGACCACTAACTAGTAGGGTCAATCTCTAGCAAGCACGAAGGGAAGATAAGAATAGGATGGAAGAAAGCAAGCAAGATGCAATTGATGAGTCAAACGGTAGATAAAATCAAGGAAAGAGGTCAAGTATGTGGATGAGATCCTAGACTTCTAATCCTATACGCAGGCTTGCTTGGTACGGTAAAGTAACCAAACAATTTATCTTGACCTGCATGGGCCACCACAAAAACATGTAACGCCCCAGTCCCAAAATACGTAGGACTAAGAACGTAGACATACCAGCTGTATTCATACGAAGTACACACCAATATATGGAATTCTCGTATGAATACATAAGCTGTAAAATACAGTAAAACCATAACTAATCTCATCCACACAAAATAAATGAATAAAAAATGTCATATAATGAGAATAAATTATCTTGATACAATATGTTGGGCGGAGACAAATCCACTACCAACAAGATAAGGAAAAATACATGAGAAAGAAATAAGTTTGGCGAGCGAAGCGAAGACGATCCAAATGCAATCATCCTCGAAGAAGTAGCGATGATCACGGTTAAAGCTAGAGCACCTGCGAAAGATAATAGCACACACCTGAAGAGATAACCAGGTCCTCAGAGGGACGTAACACATAATATCATGCCATATAAACTGAATAAATATTGCTCAAATAAATAAGTAAATCGAATTATAACATGGTCCAATACGCACCTATTGAACGAGCGTACCATCCCTCCAACCAAACAAGGACAGAAGATGGTAAACTAATTCACGGTGACGTATCTTTCCATGCTATGAATCCAATATGGTATCCGGACCCCAACAAGGTTCATACCTTCTCATCGAAGTATTAAGTCACACCTACAACCAAACAAGGACAAGATGTGACAAACTAATCCGTGATAAGTTATTGTTCCAAGCCACGGTCAGATACAAGTACCCAAACCAAAAGTACTCGTACCTAACGGATAAGGGTAGCCTACCGTTCTAAGTGAAATATAGTTAAGAACAATCATTCCTACGCATGGGCCCTGGCTGAATAGGATCGGCGTAGTCCCCCTTTGGGCACCAGAGGCCCCATCAGTAAGAGCATGACGTTCCGCAGAATCGTCAGTGGTCGTCAGTAATCATGGGTCATCAATCCCGTATCTTCAGCGGAGAGTCCGGGTCACAAGTGAAAGTGCATCGAAGCCCATACGCTCAGGAATTGTCCTCCCCGCCCAATGTCTACTGTGTTGTATCCCCAACACAAAACTACTATAAACCGCTAAGTCAAACTCATGCAATCTCTATTAGCGGTTATTCCTATCGTACGGCTTGTACGTACTGGTGGCCAGCCAATCACGCACTTTCGTGTTCTACATGCGATACACAACTTCGTGGTACAACGTGTCAAGGCCATGAATGCAACACACAAAGGTGGTCCCTTAAATCTAGGTTTAATGTGTAAGAAAATAATACATAGCAGGAATTATAAATGAACAGTAAGTTCTAACAGGTTATGCCATGTATCACAGTTTATTTTGCATAAAGAATAATGGACAATGCATGAAATATGAGCTAAAATAAATAAACAGCAAATGGCAAGGTGTCTTGCCTAGTAGGACGCCTGGTGTACTACGATAATCATGGTGGCATGAACTGCGACTTTGGTGTAATAACTACACAAGATGACCTCTGATGGTGGCACGGACAGTTCCATTGGATCTAGAAGGGTTAAGTTAGTTAGGATGGACATATGGTAGAACGAAAATTGGTGAAAAAACGGACTAATAGGGTTGGTCATGGTCTGGACGATAATCGAAAGAATTTGATCGAATAATATGAATTTAGAAAATTATTTATAACCTTGAAAACCGTATTTTATTATCACAAAATATTATAGGTAGTAAAATCGTTTTAGGTTGAAAACTAGAATTTACTTAGTAGAATATCTTATTTTATACTAGAAAATTTATACGATAATTTGGAACTACATTTTAATACTCAAAATTTATATTTAGATAAATAGTAGAAAATTTGAAAATTGCCTTTGGGCTAAAAAAATACTCTTAAGTTATCCAAATAGAACTATGTGTATTAGTAAAAACAGATTTAGAGAATTAACGGAAAACCTAGAAAATCTATTTAAAACTAGATTTTCGAATTTTTAGGGCCAAGCCCATATAATATTCGAATATACCAATTTTAAAAATAATAATATAATATCATTAAATATTAATAATGAATCCATAAATTTTCTACTACTGTAATAATCACAAAAATATAAAAAAAATAGAAAGCAACAAAATTAGATATTTATACCGTCGTAAGAATATTGTAATATTAACTACTAATGTTGTACTATTAAACTTAACACAGAACAAATAAACATAATAATATAATAATAATAATAATAATAAAATAATAAAATTCCTTTCCAATCTGCTCTCAGCAGAGAATTAAGCAAGAGAAGCAAAGGGAGAGAGAGAGAGAGAGAGGTTAGGAATATTTTAGGAGAGAAAAAAAATAACTGAGAGAGGAGCGGAGCGCTCGGTGGTGAGGAGCGGTGAGCGACGATCGGAGGTGAAGAGGGGAGAAGTGGCGCTCGGTGTGAGTGGTTTCCGGCGTGGGGAGCGGCGGATCGGCCGGCGGCAAGGGCTGCGCGGGGATTCGAGGGGCTGAGAAGTCGGGCGGTCGGCGGCTAGCGGGGGTTGAGGGTTTTGGAAGAGGCGCTCGGCGGAGGAGCGCTGCTTCGGGGCGCTGGGCGGAGGCGAGCTCACCGGGATGGCGAGGAGACGGACGCGGTGCTCCGGTCACGGAGGCCGGCGCGGCGGATGCACGCGGAGGGGCGTGGACTCCAGGCCAGAGCTGCCGTGCCCAGGCGAAGCTCGGTGTCATGTCCCGCACTCGCTTTTCGGATATGAAGCGTGTCCAAGCCCAGCTACGCATCGAGCGGACTCCAGCCCATCTCGAATACATAAACGCTGTCAAGGCTATGGTTTACTGGCAAATCATGGCAATGTAATCTATATCTCAATCCACAATAAGAATATGAAACATAAATGAACACTATGGGTCGTGGTCTGCAGTCCACTAGCATAAATGTCCGATAAGACTCTAAGGAATATAACAAGAGTCACAACTGAAACAAGGAACAGGATAATCATGATAAGGTATGAAAGCACGAGCGGATATTAAACACAATAACGATACTGAATCCCGCAAGAACCGCAAATCCTCTGCCATCCAGAACTACTAGCTAACTCCATGCAATCGCTAAACCTGAGGAGATCATCAGGTCCTTAGAGGACATAGTAAGATACATAATATACATGCCTATCTACCAGTTTTATCATGCGCAGGAAATAACAAGAAAAAACAAATACAAGACGAATGACTACGGAACGAACACGAATACGAACACGAATATGAACACTAGAACAACTATGTATAAATGAACTGCCAGATGAACGATAATCACGAGATCAATTGAAGAAACCAAACCCTTATCCGAGTGTGGACTCACGGGTTTGAACTAAACACTAACCCTCGTCCGAGTGTGGACTCTCTGGTTAGTACTAACCCTCGTTCCGAGTGTGGACTCTCTGGTTAGTTCACGGCAAGACACCCTCATCCCGTGTGTGGACTCTCTGGTGTAAATGGTCAACCCTCGTCCCGTGTGTGGATCTCTGGTGCCATTTGATCACGACAAACACCTCGTCTCGTGTGTGGACTCTCTGGTGCACAAAACAACCCTCGTCCCGAGTGTGGACTCTCTGGTTGTGTACAACGATAATCAAGGCTATGGCAGTTCACTACATGCAACGTTCTATGACACAAATCAAGCAAGGTACTGACGGGAACTCCAAATGTGAAACACAAGGCCAAAATATGAACATGGCTATAAACAATAAAACAACTCCACAGAAAATAACACGAAAAGTACATGTCCATAAACAATCAAATGACTGAAAAACGAAAGAAAATTCATGTAAGTAAAACTGTAGAGGAAGGCAAGGTATACTTGCCTGGTGGTAGCACGAAGAACCAATAAAATACCGTCAATTGGTAAGCTATACAGTCCAAGTCATCACAACTGTCTTCGAAAGCTGAAACAAACATACCAACATTCTCAGAATAGTCAAATTAGCTAGGATTGCCTGTCCTTAAGTCCAATTCTGGATACAGGGGCAAAACGGTAATTTCGGGCAAAAACGATGTCCGTCGTTGGACCCGCTTTGTACCAAAAAGTGTGCCAGAGTCAATGGCCCTTAAAGTCATCAAACTATATGTCTACGGATCCATTTTCTGATACGAACCCAACCGTATGTCCAGAGTTAGATTCCGGCGGGCCGTGCACAAAATCACCCGTTGAGTCGGACAGTGGGGCCCGCGATACGGCGATTTGTCAACTGTCTCAGAATCGGACCAAACTGGCATACAGGACAAAAAAATGATACGGTCCTGCTGGCACAAGTTTTGTCTCGATCTGACGAGCGTGCACAATGTAATAGAGAATTTGCAAAGTACACGATACGGTAAATTTCGACGGATACGCATCAAATTCGTCGCGCACACACGACCAATTTGAATTCCGTCAAAGCCCACACGACACGAAGCCGTTACGCAGCTTTCGATGATTTCGGTTCGCGACCACGTCGCCCAAAATGGCGGGACGCACGTCGTGTCGTGGGTTTTCATGATTTTAAAACAGGTTTTTCTGTAACTTTGCAATCAATTACTCATTACACTATGAACGAAAAATAAACTATCTGAAGGGTTTTATTGTCCTAGATGTTGTCTAAAAGACTCTTCAAGTAGATTTCTAATATGATACTGGATCGATCAGAATCGATCGTCAAACTGGGATGAATGGACTGTTAATACCCTGTTTCTGAACAGGTTTTCGGTCGACTTGTGTCGATTTCTTGGGTCGGTCGCACGATATTTCGAAATCTAACTACTGGGATTTGAAGACGGTTATGTTGTAGTCGTACCTGAGCAATCGGCTCGTCAAACGAGAGACGTGCACGACGAAACGTCATCACGAAGTGTCTCCCCTGCGGCTGAAAGTGTTGTTACTTCTGCGCGCTGTCCCGGCACGCGCGCTGGTCCGGCGGGCCGGCGACGCTCTGGCCGGCGACGAGCGACCGCCCAGGTCGGGGGTTGGGGTGGCGCGTTGAAGGTTTAGGGTTTCGAGAGCTCTCTGCTTCGGTTTCTTATTACTCTTATACACAGCAGGGGGGTCGGTTTACTAGTACGGGATGGTTTCTGGATTGGCCGTTCGGTTGGGGCTTTCGGTGGTGGGCCGACTGTGGGCTCTGCGTCTTCCTATTTTTCTTTTCTTTTCTATTTCTTTTAATATTTCTATATATATATATATATAATCTATATATATATATATATATATAGATATATATATATATAGATATATATATATAATATACACACTTACATATACAATATATTTTATACACACACAAATACTTATGTATATTCACAACTTATATATATCTTATACACACACAAATACATATCATATATATATATATATACACATGCACACAATCCCTAATATATTTATATATATACACGTACCTACATATACGTATATATATATATACATATACATACATACACATATATTTTATATATAAATACACATATACGATTTATATATACATACACATGCACTTATATAATATTTTTACACACATGTATTTATTCTTTTAAAGAATAAATTAATAATAACTAATAATAATAAATAGTTTATTTTCAATAACCATAATAATAATATTATTATTAATAATAAATACACTAGTAATTAAAATAATTTAATAGTAGCTCCTGGATGGGCATATCATATACTCCTATTACTGGGCCCCAGAAATCGTATAAATATTCTAAACGCTATTTAATATTAATAATACCTATAATTTACATATAATAAATATTTAGAAAATAATTGCCAAATCCTAAAATATATACAAAATCCTTGCATTCACCAAACATGTCTACAAAGCCGTATTTGGTCCCACTACATGACTACATGGGCTTGGATTCAGTTCGGGTCCAGTTTGACTGGTTTGGTACAACCGGATCTCCTAATCGTCAAGTAATATAATTAATAATAAATAAAATCTTCGGTACGGGTTAAGTCGCAACTTGGCCTGGTTTTCCTAGTTAGGACACTCATATAGCTTTGCATTCTTCTACCATGGCTAAACACTAGTCAAAGCATGCCACTGCACTATTCGTGCCATGATTCCTAGTCGTCTGGTACTTCAAAACTCAACTATGGTTAAAGTCTTCTACCGTAATAACTAACTAAATAATTTTATAAAAAAATTCTAATATCACTATTAAATAAATAAATAAAAAAAATATTTCAAAAATTCCGGAAAGGGAGGCTACAAATCTACCCACCTTAAAATAATTTCGTCCCCGAAATTCTAATTCATAACTATCCTTAGAAATTCAAAAGGACATCTGTCTTAACCTCATCTCCTTAAATTAATTTCTAAAAATATTTTATAGCCCTCTCTAGTCATTTGGTATTTACGAAATCTCGAGGACTTCTACCCACCTTTGGTCATGCTACTCCCTCGAAACACAGGTCACTAAAACCTTATACTTCTGGCTAGTTGCTAACAGGTCTACCAACCGATATCTAGGGCATATAGCATCTATAATCCCCCTCAGCTATCAAGCAACCAAAATTTAAATAATCAAATATTATTCATAACTTAAGAACTTCTAATCAATCCTAGACAGCACGATCGTTCGTCACTTCGAATAAAAAGGGACGATAATCAATGGTACGGGAAAGCAAAGGAGTATAGTCGAGAGCAAATATGGCATTTTCAAGAACGTAGAGATTTTCTAGGTAAATTTTTTCAAGGCAGAATGGATTGAGATTTCTAAGGGTTTAGTCAGTTGCGCAGGCTCGTACCGGTACAGTTACGTAACCGATACGATATGCTCTGACCTGCATGGGCCACCAAAAAAACTTGTCACGACCCGCACCCGCTTTTCGGATACGAAGCGTGTCCAAGCCCAGCTACGCATCGAGCGGACTCCAGCCCATCTCGAATACATAAACGCTGTCAAGGCTATGGTTTACTGCCAAATTATGGAAATGTAATCTCTATCTCATCCACAACAAGAATATGAAACATGAATGAACATTATTGGTCGTGGTCTGCAGCCCACTAGCATAAATGTCCGATAAGACTCTAAGGAATATAACAAGAGTCTACAACTGAAACAAGGAACAGGATAATCATGATAAGGTATGAAAGCACGAGCGGATATTGAACACAATAACGATACCTGAATCCCGCAAGAACCGCAAATCCTCTGCCATCCAGAACTACGAGCTAACTCCCAATCGCTAAACCTGAGGATATTATCAGGTCCTCAGAGGACATAGCAAGATACATAATATACATGCCTATCTAACAGTTTTATCATGCGCAGGAAATAACAAGAAAGAACAAATACAAGACGAATGACTACGGACACGAACACGAACACGAATACGAACATGAATACGAACACTAGAACAACACGTATAAATGAACTGCCGGATGAACGATAATCACGAGATCAATGGAAGAAACCAAACCTCATCCCGAGTGTGGACTCACGGGTTTGAACTAAACACTAACCCTCGTTCCGAGTGTGGACTCTCTGGTTAGTACTAACCCTCGTCCCGAGTGTGGACTCTCTGGTTAGTTCACGGCAAGACACCCTCGTCCCGTGTGTAGACTCTCTTGTGTAAATGGTCAACCTCGTCCTGTGTGTGGACTCTCTGGTGCCATTTGATCACGACAAACACCCTCGTCCGTGTGTGGACTCTCTGGTGCACCAAACAACCCTCGTTCCGAGTGTGGACTCTCTGGTTGTGTACAACGATAATCAAGGCTATGGCAGTTCACTACATACAACCGTTCTATGACACAAATCAAGCAAGGTACTGACGGGAACTTCAAATGTGAAACACAAGGCCAAAACATGAACATGGCTATAAACAATAAAAATAACTCCACAGAAAATAATACGAAAAGTACATGTCCATAAACAACCAAATGACTGAAAAATGAAAGAAAATTCATGTAAGTAAAACTGTAGAGGAAGGCAAGGTATACTTGCCTGGTGGTAGCACGAAGAACCAAAAAAATACCGTCAACTGGTAAGCTATACAGTCCAAGTCATCACAACTGTCTTCGAAAGCTGAAACAAATATTACCAACATTCTCAGAATAGTCAAATTAGTTAGGATTGCCTGTCCTTAAGTCCAATTCTGGATACAGGGGCAAAACGGTAATTTCGGGCAAAACGATGTCCGTCGTTGGACCCGCTTTGCACCGAAAAGTGTGCCAGAGTCAATGGCCCCTAAAGTTCAAACTATATGTCTACGGATCCAATTTTCCAATACAAACCCAACCGTATGTCCAGAGTTAGATTCCGGCGGGCCGTGCACAAAATCACCGTTGAGTCGGACAGTAGGGCCCGCGATACGGCAATTTTGTCAACTGTCTCAGAATCGGACCAAACTTGGCATACAGGACCAGAAAAATGATATGGTCCTGCTGGCACAAGTTTCGTCTCGATCTGAGAGCGTGCACAAAGTAATTGGAGAATTTGTAAAGTACACGATACGGTAAATTTCGATGGATACGTATCAAATTCGTCGCGCACATACGACCAATTTGAATTTCGTCAATGCCCACACGACCACAAAGCCGTTACGCAGCTTTCGATGCTTTCGGTTCGCGACCACGTCGCCCGAAATGGGGGACGCACGTCGTGTCGTGGGTTTTCATGATTTTTAAAACAGGTTTTCTGTAACTTTGCAATCAAATTACTCATTACACTATGAACGAAAAATTAAACTATCTGAAGGGTTTTGTTGTCCTACAAGTTGTCTAAAAGACTCTTCAAGTAGATTTTCTAATATGATACTGGATCGATCAGAATCGATCGTCAAACTGGAATGAATGGACTGTTATATACCCTGTTTCTGAACATGTTTCGGTCGACTTCGTGTCGATTTCTTGGGTCGGTCGCACGACTATTTCGAAATCTAACTACTGGGATTTGAAGACGGTTATGTGTTAGAGTACCTGAGCAATCGGCTCGTCAGAAGGAGGAGCGTACACGACGAAACGTCATCACGAAGCTGTCTCCCTGCGGCTGAAAGTGTTGTTGCTTCTGCGCGCTGTCCCGGCGCGCGCACGCGGGTCCGGCGTGCCGGCGACGCTCTGGCCGGCGACGAGCGACCGCCAGGTCGGGGTTGGGGCGGCGCGTTGAAGGTTTAGGGTTTCGAGAGCTTCTCTGCTTCGGTTTCTCATTTACTCTTATACACAACAGGGGGTCGGGTTTACTGTAGTCGGGATGGTTTCTGGATTGGCCGTTCGGTTGGAGCTTTCGGTGGTGGGCCGACTGTGGGCTTGCTGTCCTTTCCTATTTTCTTTTTCTTTTCTTATTTCTTTTAATATTTCTTTCATATATAACATATATATATATATATATATATATATATATATATATATATAATATATATATATATATATAATATATATATAGATCTATTATATATATTACACAAACTTACATATATACAATATATATTTATACACACAAAATACTTATGTATTCACAAATATATATCTTATACACACACAAATACATATTCATATATAATTTATATATACACACGCACACAATTCCCTATATATATTTTTTATATACACGTACCTACATATACGTATATATTTTATATATCATATCATATATATTTTATATATAAATACACATATACGATATTATATATATACATACACATGCACTTATAATATATATATATTTTTACACACATGTATTTATTCTTTAAAGAATAAATTAATAATAACTAATAATAATAAATAGTTTATTTTCAATAACCATAATAATATTATATTAATAATAAAATCCACTAGTAATTAAAATAATTTAATAGTAGCTCTGGATGGGCATATCATATACTCCCATTACTGGGCCCCAGAAATCGTAAATATTCTAAAACGCTATTTAATATTAATAATACCTAAATTACATATAATAAATATTTAGAAAATAATTGTCAAATGCTAAAATATATACAAAATCCTTGCATTCACCAAACATGTCTACAAAGCCGTATTTGGTCCCACTACATGACTACATGGGCTTGGATTCGGTTCGGGTCCAGTTTGACTGGTTTGGTACAACCGGATCCTAATCGTTAAGTAATATAATTAATAAATAAATAAAATCTTCGGTACGGGTTAAGTCGTAACTTGGCCTGGTTTTTCTAGTTAGGACACTATAGCTTTGCATTCTACCATGGCTAAACACTAGTCAAAGCATGCCACTGCACTATTCGTGCCATGATTCCTAGTCGTCTGGTTCTTCAAAACTCAACTATGGTTAAAGTCTTCTACCGTATAACTAACTAAATTAAATTTATAAAAAAAATTCTAATATCACTATTAAATAAATAAAATAAAAATATTTCAAAATTCCGGGAAGGGAGGCTACAAATCTACCCACCTTAAAAATAATTTCGTCCCCGAAATTCTAATTCATAACTATCCTTAGAAATTCAAAAAGGACATCTGTCTTAACCTCAATCTCCTTAAATTTAATTTCTAAAATATTTTATAGCCCTCTCTAGTCATTTGATATTTACGAAATCTCGAGAACTTCTACCCACCTTTGGTCATGCTACTCCCTCGAAACACAGTCACTAAAACCTTATTATCTTCTAGCTAGTTGCTAACAGGTCTACCAACCGATAACTAGGGCATATAGAATCTATAATCCCCCTCAGCTATCAAGCAACCAAAATTTAAATAATCAACAATATTATTCTATAACTTAAGAAAACTTCTAATCAATCCTAGACAGCACGATCGTTCGTCACTTCAAAATAAAAAGGGACGATAATCAATGGTACGGGAAAGCAAAGG
>JANAVB010007399.1:15868339-15999160 GCA_029216955.1 Iris pallida
AGTCCCAAATACTTGGACTAGATACGTATCATGCCAGCTGTATACATACGAAGTCTACTCCAATATATGAAGACTCGAATGTAAACATAAGCTGTAAAAGTTAGGAACCAAGACATGCTAAATTTATCCACAAAATATATAATAAAATAAAGATAGGATCAACTTGAATAGTTATGGTACAATCGTTGGGCGGAGACAAAGTCCACTACCAACTATCTCAATGATATAAATGTAAAAGAAAGCGATCGACAAAATGATAAAATGAACCAAGCGCAATTGTCTTCGAAGGAATGGGGAAGACACGGCCTTGGCTAGAACACTTGCAAAAAAATATGAAACCACACCTGGGAAAAAACCAGGTCACTCAGAGGGACGTAACAAGACACATAATATCATGCCAATAAACTAAATAGTAAGAGCTCAATAGAAAATTACATGCGTAAAGGTTCCTAACCATCTATGTGATATACACTTTGAGAAGACAAACGTTATGCAGGAGCTTAGGTGTTCAGCATAGATGGAGAGAGGAGTGGTAGTAGGTAGCGCATAAGAGACACTATCGACCATGGGCAGAAAGTAGCTCTCATACGAGAACTATCGGCCCGGGGCAGTAAGTAGCGCTCATACGACACTATCGGCCCAAATCTATAGTGTACTGAACATGTAGCCCCTACGCTAATAACTGTCTTCCCTCCTCCCCATGGTACTAACATGTGTCGACCACGACATGCTTAATCCTTAATAACTGCCAAGTCTTCTACATAATCTATAGGCAGTTATATCCTAACGCACGGCTGTACGCACCGATGTACGGTCGGTACGCAAGTCTGAAGCTATATGCGACTCACAACTCACACACAAACCCGTGGCATATCGTGACAGTTATGAGATGCACTTAAACATACGGTGGTCCCTTAACTCTAAGTCAATTGCATAAAATATAATTTGCATCTACATATAATTTAGAAAGAACAAACTTAAAAATAAACACAACATGTATGTTATTGAGCATAAATTTAAACAGTAGTGGCAAGGTGTCTTGCCTGGTAGTGGGACTGGAGTGATGCGATGACCGATAAGTCCGAGTAGTCCATTAGCCAAGATTGATATTACATGAGTCTGAAATTCACAAGAAATAGGAATGTGGGATCAGTCATGATTACTGGTGATAATCGTGGAAATTTGTGGGGAAGAAATATTATTGTCTTAAAATTTATTTATAACTTATTCTCGAAAATATTTATACTATAAAACTAGATATATGTATTTAGAAGATATTTAACTTACTTATACTAATGGAAAAATATTTTATTGATCAAAATATTCGTAGATAATTATTCCTTAAAGATTATTTTAGATAAGTAGTTGATAATTTAAGAAAATCAGTTTGAAATTTGATGAAAATACTACACTTGTAAACGAAATTTATTAAATAAATATTGACAGTATTAATAGCTATAATTAATTGATCATAAATTTAGCAAAATTTATATGTATTATAACCAGGATAATAATATACAAATAATAGTACTAATGATAATAATAATAATGATAATAATGATAATAATAATAATAGAAATGCTAATAATGATAATGATAATAATAATAATGATAATAATAATAATAATAATAATAATGATAATAATGATAATAACTTTTTAAAAGAAACTGTACAGTATTCGTTCCCAACTCTTTATCAAATCAAAAAGGGGAGAAGAGAGAGGGAGATGGGGGGGAAACTCCGGCGGCTTGGCCGGGCTCCGCGCCGGCGGACGGCGGCGGCGGCAGAAAAAGCTCGGCGGCGGGTCAGCGGTGCACGGGGACCGGGGAGGAACAGCGACGACGGGAAAGTGACGCCAGGTGGAGGAGATCGGGGCTGCGGTGGCGGCGCTCCGATGGAGGATGCGGCGGTGGCTCGCCGATCGACAGCGGCGGACCTAGGCGGAGAGGAGAAGGAGCGCGGTCGTCGGTCTCGTGGAGGCGCCGCAGCAGATCTGGGCGGTCGGCAGAGGAGGAGTTCGGTGCTCGCCCCGGCATGGCGGCGCTCGGCGAGGCACTATCAGCGGTCGAGGTTAGGGCTTCGCCTTCTTCTTTCTTTCTGGTGAGGATGGTGGCGGTTTGGTGAAGGGGGTACCGGCGGGATGGTGTCGAAGGTGGTGTGGGTGGCTTTGGTGGTGACAGTGGCGGTTCAAGTTGGGACGAGGATTTGGGTTGTGACTTGGTGGCGAGGCTAGAGGTGGTAGGGGACGTTTGCCGGAGCGGACAGGGGTCGGGGCGTGGAGTCGGGCTTGCCGAGATTGGGTTGTTGCGATCTCGGAGGGTGCCAGTGAAGGAGGTAGGGGATACCGGGAAAGCGGGGACCAGGATGCGGTGGTGGTCGTCGGAGTACTGTCGGAACGGGGTCTGCTGGCGTGGAGGGTGGTGGTCAGTTGTTATTGGCTTCGCTCGATGGGGAGACGAAGGGGATGATGACGATGATTGGGCTGGCAGTCGGGAGAGAGTAGCCGTGGGCGGAGGTCCGGGATTGTCGAACCCAAGGAAATAATGTATTTGTACTGGGAAAAAATATAGTGGATGGGAGGCACGGACACGATGCACAATGGGGTGGAAATAGTTTATGGATGAGTACCTCTCCTTATATAGGAGGTAGGAATTTCCAGTTGGATAAGGCTTGGGTTTGTTTAAACCCCATTTAGATAATTCAAATAAATCAAATCTAAATTAAATTCTAATTTAAACTTAGATAATCTAAACTCAAATTTAAATATAAATTCTACCTTTAAACTTTTTTTAAAACCATAAAATCAATCAAGATTTAAAATGGCCACAAAAATTTCCAAATATATTTCCAAAAATACCAACAATAATAATTTCGAAAATAATAAATATTTTTAAATATCTTTTTGAATAACAAAATATTAATATTAATTAATTTTGAAAATAGTCTTATATATATGAAATTTAAATTTATGCACCTTATATGCAATAAAATATAGTTTTCTAAAATAAGTTTTGGAAATTTCCAATGCGTCGCATTTTACCACTTTAAGTAATCAAAAATATTTATTATTTGAAAAACCAAGCTTCTAAAATAAATGTTTTACAAAATTATTATCTCGTACATATTCGCACTCGACGAGACATGAAAGTGCGAACTCGTACGCGACGTCCCATACGACAATTTCGTGCGCGACGTATAATACGACTATACGACGTATAAATACGTAAAAATTTTAAATACCAAATTTATTATATATAAAATTTAAAGTAGAAATTTAGGAGGTTTATATCCTACCCAACTTACAAGAATTTTGTCCTCAAAATTAAGAATAAGTAGGGGGTGAGAAGGTACGAGGGTAAGGCAACACAAATCATTGGGCGAGGCAACGAAACGACAAATATGCTTTAAAAAAATCGTGATTTCGATAACGACGAAATAATTCACGATTTTGGAACTGAACGAGGGTTGCTAGTCAAGGTAAAAAAAAATCATGATAGTACGATGGGAGTAGCTTAAGTGGATATTTTGGGGACTTGGGGGATAGGGCTCTTCGGAGAAGGTTGCATGGTAAGTGTCTAGGTTGAGGGCACAGATGAAAGGATGATAGGAATCATTCCAGTGATTAGGGGTCACGGTAGAAGATATAGGGTCGAGGAATAGGACGAAAAGTTTTAAGACGAGGATATAACCATGGGTTGGTAATGGCTAACTATACGTGGCCATAGGTGATAGGGAAACTAAAGGGGATATCAAGTATGAGTGTTTGTCTTTCTAATATAGGCGAAAGATGAATAATAATGAGTTTGAAGAAGATATTATTGAATACGGATAAGTGGTTCAAAGACGATGGAAAATTTTCAAGTAGAATTGTCAAGGCAGTCGCGGATGAGACTCTAGGGCCAGGTTTAGCTATGTCTCTATCCACGTTGAACAATATACAAAAAGCGAACCAAGTGCACTATGGTTGATCAGACCATAATACGTTGGTTCTGATTAGACAATGTATTAGTGGGCGCCCACATTAAACATATGTCATGATCAAGCTTAATAAAGAATAAGTTTACAAAGCTAAGCTATTTTAGCATCATAGGTAGATAAAATAATAAGTAAAGGTAATGATGAAAGAAATCAAATAGTCCATGATCTTATAAAATCTAAGTTCCGTCCGAAATTTGGGCCCATGCAGTCGGCTTGGTTAGGGTCCTCTAAGTGTTATAGTCCAAATGAACTTATCAATATGGTTCATTAGGAAAAAGGGTTTGTAAGGTAGTGAGATATTCTACCCAACTTACAAGAATTAAACTAATGGTGTGATAGGTCCAGCAATCAAGATAAAATGCAAGGTTAAGCATGTAAGGAATTGAGTAGAACAAAAATCATATATCGGGTCGAAAGAATTGAGTCGAGGTCGAGTCTCATCTATAGTTAAAAAGTATATTGGTTTCACGGTAGGGATTAGAGTCCAGTCTTTTTGACCCGAAAGTCGTAACATGAAATTAGAGTACAAGGAGGCGTGTTTTAGTGGCACGTGATATACCTACATGAAGGTGGGCTCGTCTAGGTCTTGGATATGAAATTTGTTGGCTGAAAAAGTCTAGTGTTGTACTCCAAATATTCAAGCCACGGTAAGGGACACAAAAGAATTTAAATAGAAAGTGGGAATTCATGAAATAATGATTAACGCACAAAGTAAATGACCAAGTTAACGCATAAAATAATGATAATTCAGATTCTAGTAGATCAAGGCAAAATAAGTTAGGAATACCATTTCTAGAGATATGACAGCCACTTGATGGGGTATGATCAAGGAACAATCCAATTATTTCTCAAGTTTCAAATGGTTAGAAAGTCATGACAAAATCTAAATTTGAGGGAATGTCGAGGGAGTCAAGATTGGAATATAACCATATGATCTTGGAGATGACTAACAACACTTGTATGTACACTACTATCATGGTCGTGAGGGATATGGCAATTAGTATGGAATACTCCTAACTCATTAGAGTTATCTTAGTGGTAAAAAAAAATTAACTGGAGTTTCCTCAAAAAGTCTCTTAATAAAAAATTTAAAAAAAACAATAAACCACCAAAATTGTATTTACTCTAAGCTGCCCAATTAGATTATGGCTAACAATTTCATTTCCTTTAATAATCTCAAAGTAAACTTTTACCATGTTACTACTAACTTTTTCCAAAACTTAACGTTCAAATCCAACTATTGAAATCAAGAGTTCATAATTCACGAATCCATAAAAATCTCATAATCAATCAAAATTTTAAAACCCAAAATTTTTCAAATAACTACAGAAAGACTCTTAGCAAGAAAAACAATTTCAAATTGAAGTTCAATATCTTAATGCACTTATCAACCCTAATCCGATTTTTTTTTTTGCCAATTTATTGATAATCTCAATCAAAACCTTTTACTCAAAATCTAAATAGATTTGTAAATCATAAATCACATGCCACAATTTAAAATTTGAAAATCTTCCTCAAAAATTATTTTTATATCTTCCAAAATATTTTAAACCCAAAATAATAAAAAATTTGCTGCTTCCACTTAAAATTTGAAATTTAAGAAACATACTAATCGTAAGTTGTACGAGAATAATTTCTACTGCTACATTTAAAATCCAAGATCATTTTCAAACCAAATTTATAACTATTCAAAGGCGTATAACTATAACTCAATAAATCATAAATATCACAACTTAAAATTGAAATCAATTTTATATTTGCTCAAAGACGTATAGCTATAATCCAATAGATCATATCAAAATTCGAAAATCAAAACAATTTCTTAAATCAATTGTGTATAGATTCCAACTATTTTTCTGCAGCATAAAAATAAAATCCTATCAATCCTCTTATGATCACTATTTAGAAATCTCAAGATTACAACTTCCTTAGATATCCTATTTTACAAATTACATAAGTAAATCACACCTTTTTTTTAAAAAAAATGCCTTTTTAATTCCATTAGAGTCTTAAATGTATTCCAATTGCCAATGTAACCCTTCTAGCCATATGGTTGACCAATAAGTATATAGTAGTGTAGTCATCTTTCTAACTGTCACTAAGCACGAAAGATAAGAATTTACGGTTGGAGGAATTCAAGCAGGATGCAAATCAAGGAGGTCGAACGAGAGTTCAAAATTTGAAGTCAAAAAAGATGTCAAGTAGGTAGATGAGATTCTAAACTCTAATCCTATATTGCAGGCCCATATCGGTATAATTACGTAGCCGAAGTGACAAACTCGACCTGCATGGGCCACCACAAAAATATGTAACGCCCCAGTCCCAAAATACTTGGGACTAAATACGTATCATGCCAGCTGTATACATACGAAGTCTACTCCAATATATGAAGACTCGTATGTAAACATAAACTGTAAAATATAGAGAACCAAGACATGCTAAATCACATCCACAAATATATATAATAAAAAAAGATAGGATCAACTTGAATAGTTATGGTACAATCGTTGGGCGGAGACAAAGTCCACTACCAACTATCTCAATGATATAAATGTACAAGAAAGCGATCGACAAAATAATAAAACGAACCAAGCGCAATTGTCTTCGAAGGAATGGAGAAGACCACGGCCATGGCTAGAACACCTGCAAAAATATGAACACACACCTGGAGAAAACCAGGTCCTCAGAGGGACGTAACAAGACATAATATCATGCCATAAACTGAATAGTAAGAGCTCAATAGAAAATATACATGCGTAAAGGTTCCTAACCATTCTATGTGATATACACTTTGAGAAGACAACGTTCTACGCAGGAGCTTAGGTGTTCAGCATAGATGGAGAGAGGTGGTAGTAGGTAGCGCTCATAAGAGACACTATTGACCATGGACAAAAAGTAGCTCTCATACGAGAACTATCGGCCCCGGGGCAGTAAGTAGCGCTCATACGAGACACTATCGGCCCAAATCTATGTGTGTACTGAACATGTAGCCCCTACGCTAATAACTGTCTTTCCCCCTCCCCATGATACTATACATGTGTCGACTCCACGATACTGCTTAATCCTTAATAACTGCCAAGTCTTCTACATAATCTATAGGCAGTTATATCCTAACGTATGGCCTGTACGTACCGATGTACGGTCGGTACGCAAGTCCGAAGCTATATACGACTCACAACTCACACACAACCCGTGGCATATCGTGACAGTTTATGAGATGCACTTAAACATACGGTGGTCCCTTAACTCTAAGTCATTGCATAAAATATAGTAATTTGCATCTACATATAATTTAGAAAGAGCAACTTGAAAATAAACACAATATGCATGTTATTGAGCAGAAAATTTAAACAGTAGTGGCAAGGTGTCTTGCCTGGTAGTGGGCCTGGAGTGATGCGATGATCCGATAAGTCTGAGTAGTCCATTAGCCAAGATTGATGTACATGAGTCCGAAATTCACAAGAAAATAGGAATGTGGGATCAGTCATGATTACTGGTGATAATCGTGGAAAATTTGGGGGAGAAATATATATACTTGTCTTAAAATTTATTTATAACTTATTACTCGAAAATATTTATACTATTTAAAACTAGATATATGTTTATTTAGAAGATATTTATAACTTACTTATACTAATGGAAAAATATTTTATTGATCAAAATATTCGTAGATAATTATTCCTTAAAGATTATTTTAGATAAGTAGTTGATAATTTAAGAAAAATCAGTTTTGAAATTGTTGAAAATACTACACTTTGTAAATGAAATTTATTAAATAAATATTTGACAGTATTAATAGCTATAATTAATTGATCATAAATTTAGCAAAATTTTATATGTATTATAACCAGGATAATAAACTATACAAATAATAGTACTAATGATAAAATAATAAAATAATAATAATAATAATAATAATATAATAATAGAAATGCTAATAATGATAATGATAATAATAATAATGATAATAATAATAAAAATGATAATAATGATAATAACTTTTTAAAAGAACTGTACTGTTTTCGTTCCCAACTCTTTATCAAATCAAAAAGGGGGAGAAGAGAGAGGGAGATGGGGAAACTCACCGGCGGCTTGGCCGGGCTCCGTGCGGCGGCGACGACGGCGGAAAAAGCTCGGCGGGGGTGCACGGTGATCGGGAAACAGCGGCGGCGGGAAAGCTGACGCCAGGTGGAGGAGATCGGGGCTGCGGTGGCGGCGCTCCGAAGGAGGACGCGACGGTGGCTCGTCGGTCGACAGCGGCGGACCTAGGCGGAGAGGTGAAGGAGCGGCGGTCGTCGGTCTCGTGGAGGCGCCACGGCAGATCTGGGCGGTCGGCAGCGGAGGAGTTCGGCGCCGCCCCGGCATGGGAGCGCTCGGCGTGGCACTATCGACGGTCGAGGTTAGGGCTTCGCCTTCTTCTTTCTTTCTGGTGAGGATGGTGGCGGTTTGGTGAAGGGGGTACCGACGGGATGGTGTCGGAGGTGGTGTGGGTGGTTGTTGGTGGTGACAGTGGCGGTTCAGGTTGGGACGGAGGATTTGGGTTGTGACTTGGTGGCGAGGCTAGAGGTGGTAGGAGACGTTTGCCGGAGCGGACAGGGGTTGGGGCGTGGAGTCGGGCTTGCCGAGATTGGGTTGTTGCGATCTCGGAGGGTGCCAGTGAAGAAGGTGGGGGATACCGGGAAAGCCGGGACCAGGATGCGGTGGTGGTCGCCGGAGTGCTGTCGGAACGGGGTCGACTGGCGTGGAGGGTGGTAGTCAGTTGTTGTTGGCTTCGCTCGATGAGGAGACGAAGGGGATGATGACGATGATGATTGGACTGGCAGTCGGGAGAGAGTAGCCGTGGGCGGAGGTCCGGGATTGTCGGACCCAAGAAAATAATGTATTTGTACTGGGGAAAAATATAGTGGATGGGAGGCACGGACACGATGCACATGGGGTGGAAATAGTTTATGGATGAGTACCTCTCCTTATATAGGAGGTGGAAATTCCCAGTTGGATAAGGCTTGGGTTTGTTTAAACCCCATTTAGATAATTCAAATAAATCAAATCTAAATTAAATTCTAATTTAAACTTAGATAATCTAAACTCAAATTTAAATATAAATTCTACCTTTAAACTTTTTTTAAACCATAAAATCAATCAAGATTTAAACTGGCCACAAAAATTTCCAAATATATTTCCAAAAATACCAACAATAATAATTTTGAAAATAATAAATATTTTTAAATATCTTTTTGAATAACAAAATATTAACATTAATTAATTTTGAAAATAGCTTATATATATGAAATTTAAATTTACGCACCTCATATGCAATGAAATATAGTTTTCTAAAATAAGTTTTGGAAATTTCCAATGCGTCGCATTTTACCACTTTAAGTAATCGAAAATATTTATTATTTGAAAAACCAAGCTTCTAAAATAACGTTTTACAAAATTATGTATCTCGCACATATTCGCACTCGACGAGACATAAAAATGCGAACTCGTACGCGACGTCCCATACGACAATTTCGTGCGCGACCTATAATACGACTATGCGACGTACAAATACGTAAAAATTTAAATACCAAATTTATATATAAAAAAAATTAAAGTAGAAATTTAGGGGTTTACAGATCCTGTTATCCCGGCCACCATTGTTGGACTTGCAGCCTGCCGACGAGTAGGGCACAAGTCTAGATCACTGATATATGGAAAAGAGCGAGGCACTGCTCAATGAACCCAAGTCGCCTGGATAACCTGGATTAGCTTCAGGGCTTGTGGCTGGAGGAACATCTCACTGCATGTTGCTAAAACTAAGGCTTGTGATAACCCTAGTTAGCTAATGTAGAAAGTCGTAGTCACTGATTGGCCGGGAGCGATTGTATGGTGTAGTTTCAGGGCTCGATTATTGCAGGCTTGATCGCATGATTGTCACTTTTAACAATAAAGATCAGATGCTAAGTTCTGTTCAGGTGAAAGGTTACAACCCCGGTCCTTGTTTGGTTTAAGGGTTGTAACCTGGCTCCCGGATTAGTTCTGAGTCCTCTCTTTGTTTATTGTCTTATTGTACCCCACGTCATGCTTGTTATGTTTTACCTTACCAACAAGATTTGGAGACGGATTTCTATTCAGGTAAAGGGTTACAACCCCGGTCCTTGTTTGGTTTAAGGGTTGTGACCTGGCTACTTGAATGGTTCCCTCGTACTCTATTATGACTGTTGTTATTCTTTTATTATCATGCTCTTTTGTAACTACTTTAATATTTATTTATGATATGCTGGTGGTTTAGTTCTTAAGTGAAGCCTCCTTTGTGGCACTTGCTCTTTTCTGGGATCTGACCCAGTTGGTTTTGTATGGCCAGATTTCGGAGCAGCTCCAGAGGATCTACCGATTTTCCAGCCCGATGGTGACCACCAGGCGTAACCAGGGCAACGAGTGGGTTTTTTTTGCTCTCCCACTCTATTGTAAAATTCTTATTTTGAGGCATTTAGCCGACAAGCACCTGTTAGCTCGTATTGTATAACTTATTACTGTCTGCCTACGGGCTGTAACATGATTAACAGATCCTAGGGTTGATCATGTATGACTAAACTCTTGCTAGTCCTCACATTTTGTAACGACTAGCTTCATGATCAGCTGAATATGTAATGTTTGGGACGCCTTACTATTGTATATTTGGTGATCTTACATCTTGTAACTTTACTTGCTTGCTTGAGATTGAGACATTTAGGCTTGTTATTGACCATAGGAGACTGATGGATTGTAGTTAAATCCTCATATATCTAGACAGCCGTGATCGTATAGTGAGGTGGATTCCATTTCATTATACGTAGCTGGCTATGTATGCCCCCGCTCTCCAGTATTCTGGTTCTGGGACGTTACATGATTTAGGTGGTGGCCCATACAGGTATTGTAAATTAAGATATGTGAGGGTTTACCGAATAGATGTCTCAATCAGCACTCGCCCTTGATCTCTGCCCGTATCTTCTAATCCCAGAGATTCTCAACCTGATCACATGCTTGTATCGTTGATCTGTCTTGGTCGTTCCTTATTGTTCCCTATGTCGTCTTCTTTAACGGCATAGTTTCTGGTCCTACCGATCGGCAAGGCGAAGCACCTCCCGTGGACCAGCAGCAACCAGAAGATTAAGCCCAGAACTCAGGGGCAGCCTCCTGGGTCATGCCTCCCGGAGATCTAGAACCCCCGGTACAGCCAGCCCAGCCCGCAAGACAGGATGATAGAGCCTTGGTGGGACTTATCAGGGAGTTGCTTACATCGCAGGATCGTCGAGGAGATGCCTTGCATCAGGCAGTGGAAGATGCTCTGGGCAGAGGTGGACATCATGGGAACAGTGCAGCGAACAGTTTCAAGCGCCTGAACCCTCCATTCTTCGATGACAGCGAAGATGCTATCGCTGCTGATGCGTGGCTTCAGGACACAGTGTAACGCCCCAGTCCTAAATACGTAGGACTAAGAACGTAGACATGTCAGCTGTATTCATACGAAGTACACACCAATATATGGAATCCTCGTATGAATACATAAGCTGTAAAATTAAGTAAAACTACAACTAATCTCATCCACACAAAATAAATGAATAGAAAATGTCATATAATAAGAATAAATTGTCTTGATACAATATGTTGGGCGAAGACAAATCCACTACCAACAAGATAAGGAAAAATACATGAGAAAGAAATAAGTTTGGCGAGCGAAGCGAAGACGATCCTAATGCAATCATCCTCGAAGAAGTAGCGATGATCACGGTTAAAGCTAGAGCACCTGCGAAAGATAATAGCACACCTGGAGAGATAACCAAGTCCTCAAAGGGACGTAACAAGACACATAATATCATGCCATATAACTGATAAATATGCTCAAATAAATAAGTAAATCGAATTATAATATGGTCCAATATGCACCTACTGAACGAGCGTACCATCCCCCCAACCAAACAAGGACAGAAGATGGTAAACTAATTCACGGCGACGTATCTTTCCATACTATGAATCCAATATGGTATTCGGACCCCAACAAGGTTCAATACCTTCTCATCGAAGTAGTAAGTCACACCTACAACCAAACAAGGACAAGATGTGACGAACTAATCCGCGACAAGTTATTATTCCAAGCCACGGTCAGATACAAGTACCCAAACCAAAAGTACTCGTACCTAACGGATAAGGGTAGCCTACCGTTCTAAGTGAATATAGTTAAGAACAATCCTTCCTACGCATGGGCCCTGGCTGAATAGGATCGGCGTATAGTCCTCCTTTGGGCACCAGAGGCCCCATCAGTAAGAGCATGACGTTCTGCAGAATCATCAGTGGCCGTCAGTAATCATGGGTCATCAACCCCGTATCTCCACCGGAGAGTCCAGGTCACAAGAGAATGTGCATCGAAGCCATAGGCTCAGAAATTGTCCTCCCTGCCCAATGTCTACTGTGTTGTATCCACAACACAAAACTACTATAACCGCTAAGTCAAACTATCATGCAATCTCTATTAGCGGTTATCCTATCGTACGGCTTGTACGTACTGGTGGCCAGCCAATCACGCACTTCTTTGTTCTACATGCGATACACAACTTCGTGGTACAACATGTCAAGGCCATGAATGCAACACACAAAGGTGGTCCCTTAAATCTAGGTTTAATGTGTAAGAAAAATAATACATAGCAGGAATTATAAATGAACAGTAAGTTCTAACAGGTTATGCCATGTATCACAGTTTATTTTGCATAAAGAAAATAATAGACAATGCATGAAATATGAGCTAAAATAAATAAACAGCAAATGGCAAGGTGTCTTGCCTGGTAGGAGGCCTAGTGTGCTGCGATAATCATGGTGGCATGAACTGCGACTTTGGTGTAATAACTACACAAGATGACCTCGATGGTGGCACGGACAGTTCCATTGGGTCTAGAAGGGTCAAGTTAGTTAGGATGGACATATGGTAGAACGAAATTGGTGAGAAAACGGACTAATAGGGTTGGTCATGGTCTGGACGATAATCGAAAGAATTTGATCGAATAATATGAATTTAGAAAATTATTTATAACCTTGAAAACCGTATTTTATTATCACAAAATATTATAGGTAGTAAAATCGTTTTAGGTTGAAAACTAGAATTTACTTAGTAGAATATCTTATTTTATACTAGAAAATTTATACGATAATTTGGAACTACATTTTAATACTCAAAATTTATATTTAGATAAATAGTAGAAAATTTGAAAATCGCCTTTGGGCTAAAAAAAATACTCTTAAGTTATCCAAATAGAACTATGTGTATTAGTAAAAACAGATTTAGAGAATTAACGGAAAACCTAGAAAATCTATTTAAAACTAGATTTTCGAATTTTTAGGGCCAAGCCCAATATAATATTCGAATATACCAATTTTAAAAATAATAATAATATAATATCATTAAATATTAATAATAGAATCCATAAATTTTCTACTACTGTAATAATCACAAAAATATAAAAAAAAATAGAAAGCAACAAAATTAGATATTTATACCGTCGTAAGAATATTGTAATATTAACTACTAATGTTGTACTATTAAAACTTAACACAGAACAAATAACATAATAATAATAATAAAATTCCTTTCCAATCTGCTCTTAGCAGAGAATTAAGCAAGAGAAGCAAAGGGAGAGAGAGAGAGAGAGGTTAGGAATATTTTAGGAGAGAAAAAAAATAACTGAGAGGGGAGCGGAGCGCTAGGTGGTGAGGAGCGGTGAGCGGCGATCGGAGGTGAAGATCGAGGGGGAGAAGTGTCGCCGGCGTGAGTGGTTTTTCGGCGTGGCGAGCAGCGGATCCGGCCGACGGCTAGGGCTGCGCGCGGGGATTCGAGGGGGTGAGAAGTCGGGCGGTCGACGGCTAGCAGGGGTTGAGGGTTTTGCAAGAGGCGCTCGGCGGAGGAGCGCTGCTTCGCGGGCGCTGGGCGTAGGCGAGCTCGCCGGGATGGCGAGGAGACCTGACGTGGTGCTTCGGTCGCGGAGGCCGGCGCGGCGGATGCACGCGAAGGGCGTGGACTCCAGGCCAGAGCTGCCGCGCCCAGACGGAGCTCGAGGGTGACGCAGTCGGGAAGAGGTAAGGGTTTTGGTCTTCTTCTTTTGTTTTGATTTTGGGTGCGGCCGGCCGGCGATGGCCGGGGTGGCGGTGGTGTTTCGGGTGGCTGGGGTCGATTGTGGCGGTTATGGCCGGTCGAGAGGTGGTCAGCCACTGGAAGGGGCGATGACGAGTCGTGGTGGTGATGCCGACGGTGGCGCATAGGTGGTGTGGGTGCCGGGATCGGGTGGTGATGATTGTGGCGGTGGCTTGGTGGATCCGGAGGTCTGATGGGGGTCGCAGGGAGACGGGTTTGCTGGAAGGCTGGCGGGAAGTCGGCCATGCCGTGGAGGAGCTGGAAGGGGAACGACCACGGTGGCGAGGGACGGCATGGTTAGGTTCTTAGGGTTAGTTAGGAATTAGGTCGTGTCGGGGTGTCCGACACGATGATGGTGACAAGGAGGTGCATCCGGGTGTGTCGGACGCGATGAAGATAATGTATTTGTAAAGAATTAATTAGTGGAAAGACACCTGCCGACACGGGCTGACACGAAAAAAGGTTGGACACCGACACGATGCACGGGTTTGGGTTGTGGAAATTTATTTGTGGAGACAATTTGGTGGATGATAAAAAATGGAGGAGTACCTGCCTTTATAGGATGTGGAAATTTCCATTAAGATAAAGTTAAGATTTTGTTTAAACCCAAAATAGATAATTCGTAGTTTAAATTTAAAAGCAATCAAATCCAAATCCAAATCCAAATCTAATTTAAATTAAATTCTCCTAGTTTAAAATCAAATGGAATAACTCAAATTTCAAATATTAACTATTTAAAATAAATCTACAGTTTCAAATCAAGATTAAATCTCCACAATAATTTCGAAATATTTTTCCAAAAATACTAATAATAATAATTTTGAAAATTACATTAACATTTTTAAATATCTTTTTGAATAATAATTATTAATATTAATAAATCTCGAAAATTATATATTTATTTAAAATAGACTAATAAATAATTTTGAAATATATGTATGCACGAATAATGCATACATGATTATTTTTCCTAGTATACAATAAAAATATTAATTATTCTTAATAATTGCATAAATGAAGGTTTTAGTAAATAAAATAACAACTTGGTAATGATAGTAAAATAATTATTGTATATATTTTTGAAACTATAAATAATAAAATAAAATATTTTCTAAAATATGTACGCTCGCACATATTTGCACTCGTCGAGCAAAATAAAATTTCGTGCGACGTAAAATACGACTACGCGACGTACAATACAAAATTTCAAATCTGTATAAATAATAAAAAATAAGAAAAATATCTTAGAAATTTAGGGGTTTTACATCCTACCCAACTTAAAAAATTTTGTCCTCGAAATTAAGAATTCGTAAGGGGGTGAGAAGACACAAGGGGTATCGATGAGGAACGATCAATAACAAAATCATGCTGTAAGAAATCACGAGTCATAGAAAATAATACGGTATGGACAGGTAATGAATGAGGGTCACGATTAAGAGAACGAAATAGATTCACTTGAATTAAGCGATTAGAGGGTCTTGATAGGGCCGAGTAGTTTAAGATGAAGATATAGCAACATCGAGTAAGAATGGTCATAGCCGATAGGAAGGCTAGAGAAAGTTCTAGTATAACGCTTTCGTCCTCCTAAAATAGGTGAAGGCGAAAGCAATAGTGTTCGAAGGAGGCGTTATCGAATACGAATACGTGATCCAAGACGATCGAAAAATTTCAAAGGAGTTGCCAAGGCAGTCGCGGATGGGACTAGAGGACAAGTTTAACTATATCTCCATCCACGTAGAATAATAGGCAAAAGCGAACCAAAGTGCACTTGGTTGATCAGACCATTATGCACCGGTTCTGATTAGACAACATGTTAGTGTGAGCTCTTCCAATAACATATGTCTTGAACAAGCTCGATAAAAAAGATAAGCTTACAAAATCTAGGCTACATTAGCATCATTAGTTTAGATAGTAAAAATATAGGCACGATGGTAGATGAATAAAATCAATTATGAATAGTCTAAGAGTCATAAGGATCTAAGTCTTTTATTCCTATACAATCATTCTATGGTTTATTGACCAAGGCTTGGTTGACCAAATGGGTTAGATTCCTCTAGTCTCTATGGTCTAGATAATACTATTTGTATTTCCTTAATAGTCAAGGGTGTGTCAGGTCGTGGGGTATTCTACCCAACTTAAGAATAAGCTAAGGGTGTTGGGACCACTAACTAGTAGGGTCAATCTCTAGCAAGCACGAAGGGAAGATAAGAATAGGATGGAAGAAAGCAAGCAAGATGCAATTGATGAGTCAAACGGTAGATAAAATCAAGGAAAGAGGTCAAGTATGTGGATGAGATCCTAGACTTCTAATCCTATACGCAGGCTTGCTTGGTACGGTAAAGTAACCAAACAATTATCTTGACCTGCAGGGCCACCACAAAAACATGTAACGCCCCAGTCCCAAAATACGTAGGACTAAGAACGTAGACATACCAGCTGTATTCATACGAAGTACACACCAATATATGGAATTCTCGTATGAATACATAAGCTGTAAAATACAGTAAAACCATAACTAATCTCATCCACACAAAATAAATGAATAAAAAATGTCATAATGAGAATAAATTATCTTGATACAATATGTTGGGCGGAGACAAATCCACTACCAACAAGATAAGGAAAAATACATGAGAAAGAAATAAGTTTGGCGAGCGAAGCGAAGACGATCCAAATGCAATCATCCTCGAAGAAGTAGCGATGATCACGGTTAAAGCTAGAGCACCTGCGAAAGATAATAGCACACACCTGAAGAGATAACCAGGTCCTCAGAGGGACGTAACACATAATATCATGCCATATAAACTGAATAAATATTGCTCAAATAAATAAGTAAATCGAATTATAACATGGTCCAATACGCACCTATTGAACGAGCGTACCATCCCTCCACCAAACAAGGACAGAAGATGGTAAACTAATTCACGGTGACGTATCTTTCCATGCTATGAATCCAATATGGTATCCGGACCCCAACAAGGTTCAATACCTTCTCATCGAAGTATTAAGTCACACCTACAACCAAACAAGGACAAGATGTGACAAACTAATCCGTGATAAGTTATTGTTCCAAGCCACGGTCAGATACAAGTACCCAAACCAAAAGTACTCGTACCTAACGGATAAGGGTAGCCTACCGTTCTAAGTGAAATATAGTTAAGAACAATCATTCCTACGCATGGGCCCTGGCTGAATAGGATCGGCGTAGTCCCCCTTTGGGCACCAGAGGCCCATCAGTAAGAGCATGACGTTCCGCAGAATCGTCAGTGGTCGTCAGTAATCATGGGTCATCAATCCCGTATCTTCAGCGGAGAGTCGGGTCACAAGTGAAAGTGCATCGAAGCCCATACGCTCAGGAATTGTCCTCCCCGCCCAATGTCTACTGTTGTATCCCCAACACAAAACTACTATAACCGCTAAGTCAAACTATCATGCAATCTCTATTAGCGGTTATTCCTATCGTACGGCTTGTACGTACTGGTGGCCAGCCAATCACGCACTTTCGTGTTCACATGCGATACACAACTTCGTGGTACAACGTGTCAAGGCCATGAATGCACACAAAGGTGGTCCCTTAAATCTAGGTTTAATGTGTAAGAAAAATAATACATAGCAGGAATTATAAATGAACAGTAAGTTCTAACAGGTTATGCCATGTATCACAGTTTATTTTGCATAAAGAAATAATGGACAATGCATGAAATATGAGCTAAAATAAATAAACAGCAAATGGCAAGGTGTCTTGCCTAGTAGGACGCCTGGTGTACTACGATAATCATGGTGGCATGAACTGCGACTTTGGTGTAATAACTACACAAGATGACCTCTGATGGTGGCACGGACAGTTCCATTGGATCTAGAAGGGTTAAGTTAGTTAGGATGGACATATGGTGAACGAAATTGGTGAAAAAACGGACTAATAGGGTTGGTCATGGTCTGGACGATAATCGAAAGAATTTGATCGAATAATATGAATTTAGAAAATTATTTATAACCTTGAAAACCGTATTTTATTATCACAAAATATTATAGGTAGTAAAATCGTTTTAGGTTGAAACTAGAATTTACTTAGTAGAATATCTATTTTATACTAGAAAATTTATACGATAATTTGGAACTACATTTTAATACTCAAAATTTATATTAGATAAATAGTAGAAATTTGAAAATTGCCTTTGGGCTAAAAAAATACTCTTAAGTTATCCAAATAGAACTATGTGTATTAGTAAAAACAGATTTAGAGAATTAACGGAAAACCTAGAAAATCTATTTAAAACTAGATTTCGAATTTTTAGGGCCAAGCCCAATATAATATTCGAATATACCAATTTTAAAATAATAATAATATAATATCATTAAATATTAATAATAGAATCCATAAATTTTCTACTACTGTAATAATCACAAAAATATAAAAAAAATGAAAGCAACAAAATTAGATATTTATACCGTCGTAAGAATATTGTAATATTAACTACTAATGTTGTACTATTAAACTAACACAGAACAAATAAACATAATAATAATAATAATAATAATAATAAAATAATAAAATCCTTTCCAATCTGCTCTCAGCAGAGAATTAAGCAAGAGAAGCAAAGGGAGAGAGAGAGAGAGAGAGGTTAGGAATATTTTAGGAGAGAAAAAAAATAACTGAGAGAGGAAGCGGAGCGCTCGGTGGTGAGGAGCGGTGGCGACGATCGGAGGTGAAGACGAGGGGAGAAGTGGCGCTCCGGTGTGAGTGGTTTTCCGGCGTGGGGAGCGGCGGATCGGCCGGCGGCAAGGGCTGCGCGGGGGATTCGAGGGGCTGAGAAGTCGGGCGGTCGGCGGCTAGCGGGGGTGAGGGTTTTGGAAGAGGCGCTCGGCGGAGGAGCGCTGCTTCGCGGGCGCTGGGCGGAGGCGAGCTCACGGGATGGCGAGGAGACGGACGCGGTGCTCCGGTCACGGAGGCCGGCGCGGCGGATGCACGAGGAGGGGCGTGGACTCCAGGCAGAGCTGCCGTGCCCAGGCGAAGCTCGGTGTCATGTCCCGCACTCGCTTTTCGGATATGAAGCGTGTCCAAGCCCAGCTACGCATCGAGCGGACTCCAGCCCATCTCGAATACATAAACGCTGTCAAGGCTATGGTTTACTGGCAAATCATGGCAATGTAATCTATATCTCAATCCACAATAAGAATATGAAACATAAATGAACACTATGGGTCGTGGTCTGCAGTCCACTAGCATAATGTCCGATAAGACTCTAAGGAATATAACAAGAGTCTACAACTGAAACAAGGAACAGGATAATCATGATAAGGTATGAAAGCACGAGCGGATATTAAAAACAATAACGATACCTGAATCCCGCAAGAACCGCAAATCCTCTGCCATCAGAAACTAAGCTAACTCCATGCAATCGCTAACCTGAGGAGATCATCAGGTCCTTAGAGGACATAGTAAGATACATAATATACATGCCTATCTACCAGTTTTATCATGCGCAGGAAATAACAAGAAAAAACAAATACAAGACGAATGACTACGGACCGAACAGAATACGAACACGAATATGAACACTAGAACAACTATGTATAAATGAACTGCCAGATGAACGATAATCACGAGATCAATTGAAGAAACCAAACCCTTATACCGAGTGTGGACTCACGGGTTTGAACTAAACACTAACCCTCGTCCGAGTGTGGACTCTCTGGTTAGTACTAACCTCGTTCCGAGTGTGGACTCTCTGGTTAGTTCACGGCAAGACACCCCATCCCGTGTGTGGACTCTCTGGTGTAAATGGTCAACCCTCGTCCCGTGTGTGGACTCTCTGGTGCCATTTGATCACGACAAAACACCATCGTCTCGTGGTGGACTCTCTGGTGCACAAAACAACCCTCGTCCCGAGTGTGGACTCTCTGGTTGTGTACAACGATAATCAAGGCTATGGCAGTTCACTACATGCACACGTTCTATGACACAAATCAAGCAAGGTACTGACGGGAACTCCAAATGTGAAACACAAGGCCAAAATATGAACATGGCTATAAACAATAAAAACAACTCACAGAAAATAACACGAAAAGTACATGTCCAAAACAATCAAATGACTGAAAAACGAAAGAAAATTCATGTAAGTAAAACTGTAGAGGAAGGCAAGGTATACTGTGGTGGTAGCACGAAGAACCAATAAAATACCGTCAATTGGTAAGCTATACAGTCCAGTCATCACAAGTCTTCGAAAGCTGAAACAAACATACCAACATTCTCAGAATAGTCAAATAGCTAGGATTGCCTGTCCTTAAGTCCAATTCTGGATACAGGGGCAAAACGGTAATTTCGGGCAAAAAACGATGTCCGTCGTTGGCCCGCTTTGTACCAAAAAGTGTGCCAGAGTCAATGGCCCTTAAAGTCATCAAACTATATGTCTACGGATCCAGTTTTCTGATACGAACCAAACCGTATGTCCAGAGTTAGATTCCGGCGGGCCGTGCACAAAATCACCCGTTGAGTCGGACAGTGGGGCCCGCGATACGGCGATTTGTCAACTGTCTCAGAACGGACCAAACTGGCATACAGGACAAAAAAATGATACGGTCCTGCTGGCACAAGTTTTGTCTCGATCTGACGAGCGTGCACAATGTAATAGAGAATTTGCAAAGTACACGATACGGTAAATTTCGACGGATACGCATCAAATTCGTCGCGCACACACGACCAATTTGAATTCCGTCAAAGCCCACACGACACGAAGCGTTACGCAGCTTCGATGATTTCGGTTCGCGACCACGTCGCCCAAAATGGCGGGACGCACGTCGTGTCGTGGGTTTTCATGTTTTAAAACAGGTTTTTCTGTAACTTTGCAATCAAATTCTCATTACACTATGAACGAAAAATAAAACTATATGAAGGGTTTTATTGTCCTAGATGTTGTCTAAAAGACTCTTCAAGTAGATTTTCTAATATGATACTGGATCGATCAGAATCGATCGTCAAACTGGGATGAATGGATGTTATATACCCTGTTTCTGAACAGGTTTTCGGTCGACTTAGTGTCGATTTCTTGGGCGGTCGCACGACATTTCGAAATCTAACTACTGGGATTTGAAGACGGTTATGTGTAGTCGTACCTGAGCAATCGGCTCGTCAGAACGAGGAGCGTGCACGACGAAACGTCATCACGAAGTGTCTCCCCTGCGGCTGAAAGTGTGTTATTCGCGAGCTGTCCCGGACGCGCGCTGGTCCGGCGGGCCGGCGACGCTCTGGCCGGCGACGAGCGACCGCCCAGGTCGGGGGTTGGGGTGGCGCGTTGAAGGTTTAGGGTTTCGAGAGCTTCTCTGCTCGGTTTCTTATTTACTCTTATACACAGCAGGGGGGTCGGGTTTACTGTAGTCGGGATGTTCTGGATTGGCCGTTCGGTTGGGGCTTTCGGTGGTGGGCCGACTGTGGGCTCTCTGTCATTTCCTATTTTTCTTTTCTTTTCTATTTTCTTTAATATTTCTTATATATATATAGATATATATTCGATATATATATATATATATATATATATATAGATATAGAGATTATATATATATATAATACACACTTACATTATACAATATATATTTTATACACACACAAAATATTATGTAATACAACTTATATATATCTTATACACAACAAATACATATTCATATATATATTTATATATAACATGCACACAATTCCCTAGATATTTTATATATACACGTACCTACATATACGTATATATTATATATATCTACATATACATACATACACATATATATTTTATATATAAATACACATATACGCTATGTATTATACATACACATGCATCTATATATATATTTTTACACACATGGATTTATTCTTTTAAGAATAAATTAATAATAACTAAATAATAAAATAGTTTATTTTCAATAACCATAATAATAATATTATATAATAATAAATACACTAGTAATTAAAATAATTTAATAGTAGCTCCTGGATGGGATATATTACTCTCTTACTGGGGCCCCAGAAATCGTATAAATATTCTAAAACGCTATTAATATTAATAATACTATAATTTACATATAATAAATATTTAGAAAATAATTGCCAAATCTAAAAATATATACAAATCCTTGCATTCACCAAACATGTCTACAAAGCCGTATTTGGTCCCCTACATGACTACATGGGCTTGGATTCAGTTCGGGTCCAGTTTGACTGGTTTGGTACAAACCGGATCTCCTAATCGTCAAGTAATATAATTAATAAATAAATAAAATCTTCGGTACGGGTTAAGTCGCAACTTGGCCTGGTTTTCCTAGTTAGGACACTCATATAGCTTTGCATTCTTCTACCATGGCTAAACACTAGTCAAAGCATGCCACTGCACTATTCGTGCCATGATTCTAGTGTCGTCTGGTACTTCAAAACTCAACTATGGTTAAAGTCTTCTACCGTAATAACTAACTAAATAATTATTATAAAAAATTCTAATATCACTATTAAATAAATAAAAATAAAAAAAATATTTCAAAAATTCCGGAAAGGGAGGCTACAAATCTACCCACCTTAAAATAATTTCGTCCCCGAAATTCTATTCATAACTATCCTTAGAAATTCAAAAGGACATCTGTCTTAACTCATCTCCTTAATTTTACTAAAATATTTTATAGCCCTCTCTAGTCATTTGGTATTTACGAAATCTCGAGGACTTCTACCCACCTTTGGTCATGCTACTCCTCGAAACACAGGTCACTAAAACTTATTATCTTGGCTAGTTGCTAACAGGTCTACCAACCGATATCTAGGGCATATAGCATCTATAATCCCCCTCAGCTATCAAGCAACCAAAATTTAAATAATCAACAATATTTCATAACTTAAGAACTTCTAATCAATCCTAGACAGCACGATCGTTCGTCACTTCGAATAAAAAGGGACGATAATCAATGGTACGGGAAAGCAAAGGAGTATAGTCGAGAGCAAATATGGCATTTTCAAGAACGTAGAGATTTCTAGGTAAATTTTTTCAAGGCAGAATGGATTGAGATTTCTAAGGGTTTAGTCAGTTGCGCAGGCTCGTACCGGTACAGTTACGTAACCGATACGATATGCTCTGACCTGCATGGGCCACCAAAAAAACTTGTCACGACCCGCACCCGCTTTTCGGATACGAAGCGTGTCCAAGCCCAGCTACGCATCGAGCGGATCCAGCCATCTCGAATACATAAACGCTGTCAAGGCTATGGTTTACTGCCAAAATTATGGAAATGTAATCTATCTCATCCACAACAAGAATATGAAACATGAATGAACATTATGGTCGTGGTCTGCAGCCCACTAGCATAAATGTCCGATAAGACTCTAAGGAATATAACAAGAGTCTACAACTGAAACAAGGAACAGGATAATCATGATAAGGTATGAAAGCACGAGCGGATATTGAACACAATAACGATACCTGAATCCCGCAAGAACCGCAAATCCTATGCCATCCCAGAACTACGAGCTAACTCCATGCAATCGCTAAACCTGAGGATATATTCAGGTCCTCAGAGGACATAGCAAGATACATAATATACTGCCTATCTAACAGTTTTATCATGCGCAGAAATACAAGAAAGAACAATACAAGACGAATGACTACGGACACGAACACGAACACGAAAACGAACATGAATACGAACACTAGACAACTACGTATAATGAACTGCGGATGAACGATAATCACGAGATCAATGGAAGAAACCAAACCCTCATCCCGAGTGTGGACTCACGGGTTTGAACTAAACACTAACCCTCGTTCCGAGTGGGACTCTCTGGTTAGTAACCCTCGTCCCGAGTGTGGACTCTCTGGTTAGTTCACGGCAAGACACCCTCGTCCGTGTGTAGGACTCTCTTGTGTAAATGGTCAACCCTCGTCCTGTGTGTGGACTCTCTGGTGCCATTTGATCACGACAAACACCTCGTCCGTGTGTGGACTCTCTGGTGCACCAAACAACCCTCGTTCCGAGTGTGGACTCTCTGGTTGTGTACAACGATAATCAAGGCTATGGCAGTTCACTACATACAACCGTTCTATGACACAAATCACAGCAGGTACTGACGGGAACTTCAAATGTGAAACACAAGGCCAAAACATGAACAGGCTATAAACAATAAAAATAACTCCACAGAAAATAATACGAAAAGTACATGTCCATAAACAACCAAATGACTGAAAATGAAAGAAAATTCATGTAAGTAAAACTGTAGAAGGAAGGCAAGGTATACTTGCCTGGTGGTAGCACGAAGAAGACCAAAAAAATACCGTCAACTGGTAAGCTATACAGTCCAAGTCATCACAACTGTCTTCGAAAGCTGAAACAAATATTACCAACATTCTCAGAATAGTCAAATTAGTTAGGATTGCCTCCTTAAGTCCAATTCTGGATACAGGGGCAAAACGGTAATTTCGGGCAAAAACGATGTCCGTCGTTGGACCCGTTTGCACCGAAAAGTGTGCCAGAGTCAATGGCCCTAAAGTCGTCAAACTATATGTCTACGGATCCAATTTTCCAATACAAACCCAAACCGTATGTCCAGAGTAGATTCGGGGGCCGTGGCACAAAATCACCGTTGAGTCGGACAGTAGGCCGCGATAGGCAATTTGTCAACTGTCTCGAATCGGACCAAACTTGGCATACAGGACCAGAAAAATGATATGGTCCTGCTGGACAAGTTTCGTCTCGATCTGACGAGCGCACAAAGTATTGGAGAATTTGTAAAGTACACGATACGGTAATTTCGATGGATACGTATCAAATTCGTCGCGCACATACGCAATTTGAATTTCGTCAATGCCCACACGACCACAAAGCCGTTACGCAGCTTCGATGCTTTCGGTTCGCGACACGTCGCCCGAAAATGGCGGACGCACTCGTGTCGTGGGTTTTCTGATTTTTAAAACAGGTTTTCTGTAACTTTGCAATAAATTACTCATTACACTATGAACGAAAAATTAAACTATCTGAAGGGTTTTGTTGTCCTACAAGTTGTCTAAAAGACTCTTCAAGTAGATTTTCTATATGATACTGGATCGATCAGAATCGATCGTCAAACTGGAATGAATGGACTGTTATATACCCTGTTTCTGAACATGTTTTCGGTCGACTTCGTGTCGATTTCTTGGGTCGGTCGCACGACTATTTCGAAATCTAACTACTGGGATTTGAAGACGGTTATGTTGTAGTCGTACCTGAGCAATCGGCTCGTCAGAAGGAGGAGCGTACACGACGAAACGTCATCACGAAGCTGTCTCCCTGCGGCTGAAAGTGTTGTTGCTTCTGCGCGCTGTCCCGGCGCGCGCACGCGGGTCGGCGTGCCGGCGACGCTCTGGCCGGCGACGAGCGAACCGCCAGGTCGGGGGTTGGGGCGGCGCGTTGAAGGTTTAGGGTTTCGAGAGCTTCTGCTTCGGTTTCTCATTTACTCTTATACACAACAGGGGGTCGGGTTTACTGTAGTCGGGATGGTTTCTGGATTGGCCGTTCGGTTGGAGCTTTCGGTGGGGCCGACTGTGGGCTTGCTGTCCTTTCCTATTTTTCTTTTTCTTTTCTTATTTCTTTTAAATTTCTTTCATATATAACATAATATATATATATATATATATTATATATATAATATATATACATATATATATAATATATATATATATATATATATTATATATATATACACAAACTACATATATACAATATATTTAACACACACAAAATACTTATATATTCACAACTTATATATATCTTATACACACACAAATACATATTCATATATATATTATATATCTACACACGCACACAATTCCCTATATATATTTTTATATATACACGTACCTATAACGATATATATTTATATATATCCATATACATATATATTTTATATATAAATACACATATACGATATTATATTATATACATACACATGCACTTATATATATATATTTTTACACACATGTATTTATTCTTTAAAGAATAAATTAATAATACTAATAATAATAATAGTTTATTTTCAATAACCATATAATATTATTATTAATAATAATAAATCCACTAGTAATTAAAATAATTTAATAGTAGCTCCTGGATGGGCATATCATATACTCCCATTACTGGGCCCCAGAAATCGTATAAATATTCTAAAACGCTATTTAATATTAATAATACCTAAATTACATATAATAAATATTTAGAAAATAATTGTCAAATGCTAAAATATATACAAAATCCTTGCATTCACCAAACATGTCTACAAAGCCGTATTTGGTCCCACTATGACTACATGGGCTGGATTCGGTTGGGTCCAGTTGACTGGGTTTGGTACAACCGGATCTCCTAATCGTTAAGTAATATAATAATAAATAAATAAAATCTTCGGTACGGGTTAAGTGTAACTTGGCCTGGTTTTTCTAGTTAGGACACTCATATAGCTTTGCATTCTCCTACATGGCTAAACACTAGTCAAAGCATGCCACTGCACTATTCGTGCCATGATTCCTAGCGTCTGGTTCTTCAAAACTCAACTATGGTTAAAGTCTTCTACCGTAATAACTAACTAAATAATTATTTATAAAAAAAATTCTAATATCACTATTAAATAAATAAATAAAAAATATTTCAAAAATTCCGGGAAGGGAGGCTACAAATCTACCCACCTTAAAAATAATTTCGTCCCCGAAATTCTAATTCATAAACTATCCTTAGAAATTCAAAAAGGACATCTGTCTTAACCTCAATCTCCTTAAATTTAATTTCTAAAATATTTTATAGCCCTCTCTAGTCATTGATATTTACGAAATCTCGAGAACTTCTACCCACCTTGGTCATGCTACTCCCTCGAAACACAGGTCACTAAAACCTTATTATCTTCTAGCTAGTTGCTAACAGGTCTACCAACCGATAACTAGGGCATATAGAATCTATAATCCCCCTCAGCTATCAAGCAACCAAAATTTAAATAATCAACAAATTATTCATAACTTAAGAACTTCTAATCAATCCTAGACAGCACGATCGTTCGTCACTTCAAAATAAAAAGGGACGATAATCAATGGTACGGGAAAGCAAAGGAGTATAGTGAGAGCAAATATGGCGTTTTCAAGAACGTAGAGATTTTCTAGGAGAATTTTTCAAGGCAGAGTGGATTGAGATTTCTAAGGGTTTAGTCAGTTGCGCAGGCTCGTACCGGTACAGTTACGTAACCGATACGATATGCTCTGACCTGCATGGGCCACCAAAAAAATGTCACGACCAGCACCCGCTTTTCGGATACGAAGCGTGTCCAAGCCCAGCTACGCATCGAGCGGACTCAGCCCATCTCGAATACATAAACGCTGTCAAGGCTATGGTTTACTGCCAAATATGGCAATGTAATCTATCTCAATCCACAATAAGAATAGAAACATGAATGAAAACTATGGGTCGTGGTCTGCAGCCCACTAGCATAAATGTTCGATAAGACTCTAAGGAATATAACAGAGTCTACAACTGAAACAAGGAACAGGATAACTCATGATAAGGTATGAAAGTACGAGCGGATATTAACACAATAAGATACTGAATCCGCAAGAACAACAAATCCTCTGCCATCCAGAACTACTAGCTAACTCCATGCAATCGCTAAACTGAGGAGATCATCAGGTCCTCAGAGGACATAGAAAGATACATAATATACATGCCTATCTAACAGTTTTATCATGGCAGGAATAACAAGAAAGAACAAAAATAAGACGAATGACTACGGACACGGACACGAATACGAACACTAGAAACAACTATGTATAAATGAACTGCCGGGATGAACGATAATCACGAGATCAATAGAAGAAACCAAACCCTCATCCCGAGTGTGGACTCACGGGTTGAACTAAACACTAACCCTAGTTCCGAGTGTGGACTCTCTGGTTAGTCCTAACCTGTCGAGTGTGGACTCTCTGGTTAGTTCATGGCAGACATCGTCCCGTGTGTGGACTCTCTTGTGTAAATGCTCACCCTCGTCCCATGTGTGGACTCTCTGGTGCCATTTGACACGACAAACACCCTCGTCCCGTGTGTGGACTCTGGTGCACCAAACAACCTCGTCCCGAGTGTGGACTCTCTGGTTGTGTACAACAATAATCAAGGCTGTGGCAGTTCACTACACGCAACGTTCTATGACACAAATCAGCAAGGTATGACGGGAACTCCAAATGTGAAACACAAGGCCAAAACATGAACATGGCTATAAACAATAAAAATAACTCCACAGAAAATAACACGAAAAGCACATGTCCATAAACAATCAAATGACTAAAAACGAAAGGAATGTATGTAAGTAAAATTGTAGAGGGAAGGCAAGGTATACTTGCCTGGTGGTAGCACGAAGAACCAATAAAATACCGTCAACTAGTAAGCTATACAGTCCAAGTCATCACAACCGTCTCCGAAAGCTGAAAAAACATTACCAACATTCTCAGAATAGTTAAATTAGCTAGGATTACTGTCCTAAGTCCAATTCTGGACACAGGGCAAAACGGTAATTTCGGGCAAAAACGATATCCGTCGTTGGACTCGCTTTGTACCGAAAAGCGTGCCAGAGTCAATGGCCTCTAAAGTCGTCAAACTTATGTCTACGGATTCAGTTTCCGATACGAACCAACGTATGTCCAGAGTTGGATTCCGAGGGTCGTGCACAAAATCACCCGTTGAGTCGGACCGTGGGGCCCGCGATACGACGATTTTGTCACTGTCTCAGAATCGGGCCAAACTTGGCTACAGGACCAGAAAAATGATACGGTCCTGCTGGCACAAGTTTGTGTCTCGATCTGACGAGCATGCACAAAGTAATTAGAGAATTTGCAAAGTACAACGATACGGTAAATTTGACGGATACGCATCAAATCGTCGCGCACCACACGACCAATTTGAATTCCGTCAAGCCCACATGACCACGAAGCCGTTACGCAGCTTTCGAGCTTTCGGTTTGCGACCACGTCGCCCGAAATGGTGGGACGCAGTCGTGTCGTGGGTTTCATGATTTTAAAACAGGTTTTTCTGTAACTTTGCAATCAAATTACTCATTACCTATGAACGAAAAATTAAACTATCTGAAGGGTTTTGTTGCCTACTGTTGTCTAAAAGACTCTTCAAGTAGATTTCTAATATGATACTGGATCGATCAGAATCGATCGTCAAACTGGATGAATGGACTGTTATATACCCTGTTTTGAATAGGTTTTCGGTCGACTTGTCGATTCTTGGGTCGGTAGTACGACTATTTAGAAATCTAACTACTGGGATTTGAAGACGGTTATGTTGTAGCGTACCTGAGCAATCGGCTCGTCAGAAGGAGGAGCGTGCACGACGAAACGTCATCACGAAGCTGTCTCCCCTGCGGCTGAAAGTGCTGTTGCTTCTGCGCGCTGTCCGGTGCGCATGCGCTGTCCAGCGGGCCAGCGGCGCTCTGGCCGGCGACGAGCGACCGCCCAGGTCGGGGGTTGGGGCGGCGCGTGAAGGTTTAGGGTTTCGAGAGCTCTCTGCTTCGTTTCTCATTTACTCTTATACACAGCAGGGGGTCGGGTTACTGTAGTCGGGATGGTTTCTGGATTGGCCTCTCGGTTGTGGCTTTCGGTTGTGGGCCGACTGTGGGCTCTGCTGCCCTTTCCTTTTTCTTTTTCTTTTCTTATTTCTTTTAATACTTCTTTATATATATAATATATATATATATATATATATATATATATATATATTATATATTATATATATATATATATATTATATATATATATTCTATATATATATATACACACGTACATATATAACTATATTTTATACACACACAAATACTTATGATATTAAAACTTATATATCTTAACACAAAATACATATTATCTATATTTATATAAAAATATATATATATATATAGATATATATATATATATATATATATATATATATATATATACACATGCACACATCCCTATATATTTTATATATACACGTACCTACATATACGTAATATTTGTATATATCTACATATACATACATATACATATATATTTTATATATAAATACACATATACGATATTTATATATATACAACATGCACTTATATATATATATATATATATATATTTTTACACACATGTATTTATTCTTTAAAGAATAAATTAATAATAACTAATAATAATAAATAGTTTATTTTCAATAACCATAATAATAATATTATATAAATAATAAACCACTAGTAATTAAATAATTAAGTAGCTCCTGGATGGGCATATCATATACTCCTATTACTGGGCCCCAGAATATAACATTCTAAAAGCTAAACGCTATTTAATATTAATAATACCTATAATTTACCTATAATAATATTTAGAAAAATTGCCAATCCTAAAATATACAAAATCCTTGCATTCACCAAACAGGTCTACAAGGCCGTATTTGGTCCCACTACATGACTACATGGGCTTGGATTCAGTTCGGGTCCAGTTGACTGGTTTGGTACAACCGGGTCTCCTAATCGTCAAGTAATATAATTAATAAATCAATAAATCTTCGGTAGGGTTAAGTCGCAACTTGGCCTGGTTTTCCTAGTTAGGACACTCCATAGCTGCATTCTCCTACCATGGCCAAACACTAGTCAAGCACGCCACTGCACTATTCGTGCCATGATTCCTAGTCGTCTGTACTTCAAAACTCAACTATGGTTAAAGTCTTCTACCGTAATACTAACTAATATTTATTTATAAAAAAACTTCTAATATCACTATTAATAAATAAAATAAAAAATATTTCAAAAATTCTGGGAAGGGAGCTACACTCGGGGGTGACGCGGTCGGGAAGAGGTAAGGGTTTTCGTCTTCTTCTTTTGTTTTTATTTGGGGCGGCCTGCCGTGTTTCGGGTGCTGGGGTCGATTTTAGCGGTTATGGCCGGTCGAGAGGTGGTCAGCTACTGGAAGGGGCGATGACGAGTCGTGGTGGTGATGCCGACGGTGGCGGCGTAGTGTGGGGGGGCGGATCGGGTGGTGATGATTGTGGCGGTGGCTGGTGGATCCGATGTCTTATGATGGGGGTTGTAGGGACGGTTTGCTGGAAGGCTGGCGGAAGTCGGCCATGCCGTGAGGAGCTGGAAGGGGAACGGCCACGGTGGCGAGCGAGCATGGTTTAGGTTCTTAGGGTTAGTTAGGAAATTAGTCGTGTTGGGTGTGTCCCACGATGATGGTGACGAGGATTACGTCCGGTGTGTCGGACGCGATGAAGATAATGTATTTGTAAAGAATTAATTAGTGGAAAGACACCTGCCGACACGGGCTGACACAAAAAGGTTGGACACCGACACGATGCACGGTTTGGGTTGTGGAAATTTATTGTGGAGACAATTTGGTGGATGATAAAAATTGGAGGAGTACCTGCCTATTTATAGGATGTGGGAATTCTCATTAAGATAAAGTTTAGGATTTTGTTTAAACCCAAAATAGATAATTCGTAGTTTAAATTTAAAAGCAATCAAATCCAAATCCAAATCCAAATCTAATTTAAATTAAATTCTCCTAGTTTAAAATCAAATGGAATAACTCAAATTTCAAATATTAACTATTTAAAATAAATCCATAGTTTCAAATCAAGATTTAAATCTCCACAATATTTCGAAATATATTTCTAAAAATACTAATAATAATAATTTCAAAAATTACATTATATTTTTAAATATCTTTTTGAATAATAATTATTAATATTAATAAATCTCAAAATATATATTATTTAAAATAGACTAATAAATAATTTTGAAATATATGTATGCACGAATACTACATACATGATTATGTTTTTCCTAGTATACAATAAAAATATTATTCTTAATAATTGCATAAATGAAGGTTTTAGTAAATAAAATAACAACTTGTAATGATAGTAAAATAATTATTGCATATATTATTTTGAAACTATAAAATAATAAAATAAAATATTTTTCTAAAATATGTACGCTTGCACATATTCGTACTCGTCGAGCAAAATAAAATTTCGTGCGACGTAAAATACGACTACGCGACGTACAATACAAAATTTCAAATCTGTATAAATAATAAAAAATAAGAAAAATATCGTAGAAATTTAGGGGTTTTACACACAGAGGTGATATTGGAGGCAGCGAAGACCCCAGAAGATGAGAAGGTGGCCGTAGTGCACCTGCAGTTATTGGATCTAGCCCGCAGCTAGTGGACGGCGCAGGCCGTTGGACTAGTGGCACATTCGTATGAGGAGAGGCCCGTATCCATATTGGACCAAAGAGAGAAGATACTCAAGAACAAGACTATCAAGTTAGTCCGTGTTGCTTGGGGTCATCACTCCTTGGGTGAGTCAACGTAGGAGCGTGAGGATGATATCCGATCGCGATATCCCGACCTGTTTGACTCGTGAGGTATAATATCTTTCTTATGCCTCATATCTTCGATTCCTTGCTTGCATGAATAATTGCTTGATTGCTTGACTAGTATAGCTTGTCCTTATATCTCTAGCCTCTTGATTAAATTCCGAGGACGAAATTCTTTTAAGGTGGGTAGAGTTGTAAAGACCATTGTTCGTATTATATATTTTGGTATACGTGTACGTACTTAGACTCGTATTGCATGTCTCCCTGCTTGATTTGTTTTGGCATTTCATTGATTGGTTTAACTTAGTTTGGTTCGGATTGTTTGGGCATGGTTCGGTTTTGTTGTGAACCCACCTACCACCACCACCCTCATTTATATCCCACCAAATATTTCTCTCTCCTCATTAACTCTTCTTCTTCCCTACCATTCATGGTTTTTTCGGGCCGGTCCGGGCCGGCCCACGGTCCAAAGGCGGCGGGCCTGACCGGGTTCGGGCCGGTCCAGGACCGGCCCAGTCTTAATTGCGGTCCGGGCTAAGCCCGGCCCGGTTTTCCTGCTGTGGACCCAGCCCGGCCCAGTGGACCGGAGTCAAGTTGGGTCGGTCCGGGCTGAACCGGACCACGGGCCGGTCCGGGCCTTGGGTGGTTCGGGCCGGTTCAGGCCGGGTTAACCGGACCGGCCCGGTTTTTTGAATTTTTTTTTTTTACAGTTTTTTGTTTAATTTAGTTTTTTAATCATTTTATTTTGTATTTTAATTTTAAAAATTTGTAACTTAAATGTTTATAAAATGTTTATACAAAATATTTATAAAATGTTTATAATTTTATGTTTATACAAATGTTTATAAAATGTTTATAAAATGTTTATACAAAATATGTTTATAAAATGATTATAAAATGTTTTCTTTTTAATACAAATGTTTATAAAATGTTTATACAAAATATGTATATAAATGTTTATAATTTAGTAATGTTTATACAAATATATACAAATGTTTATACAAATATTACAAATATTTATAAAAATTTATAAAAATTTAAAAAAAAACATTTCTCCCTCTTCCTTTATCCGGGCTTGGGACCGGCAAATGCTTGTTTGGCATAGGCGGAGTTAAAAAATGTTTTTTTTTAAAGTAAAAAAATAGTTTTTGAAAGTATAAGTTAAAAAATTTGAATAGTATAAGTTAAAATTAAAATTTTGAATAGTATAAGTAAAAAAAAAATAGTTTTTGAAAGTATAAGTTAAAATTTAAAATTGAAATGTATAAGTTTAAATGTACATACCTAATACCTTGCACCGTAGCCTCATTGTTGTTCGCCTTCATGCAATGAAAGCGATTCCAAATCCAGCTCGTGGATGTCATGATCTTCTTCATCTTTCTGGTTTTGTGTTCTTTCATCGGCATTCATCCAATCTTGTACGCACACTATTGCTTCCAAATATCGGGCTTCAAGCGGCTCCTCCTATCGCTCAACATCCTCGAACTTGCACTAAAACAGGACTCCGATGCTACCGTCGACACCGGAACCATCAGTAGATCACGTGCTATGTTAGAAAGCACAGGAAATCTCTTGTCGTGTCTCTTCCACCATTCTAAAACGGCGAAGTGATCTGGAGTCTCATCTTCGTCTTGATAAGAGTTAAGGTAAGCAGACAACTCTTGAGTAGGTTGGGAAGATTGCTTTTGTTTCTTCCTTTGTAGTATGCGACCGGCTGCTGATAGCTTAGACGCCAAGCCGGAGCTACTACTAGCCCCCCCTGAGTTGGTCGGGTCGACGTTGCTCCTTCTTCGTACAGTATAACTAACCTGTCCAAAGCCACTTTAACTTCTGCCTTCATGTCAGTAACGTCTATACCCATATATTCTCCATATCCATCTAATAAAACCTCTACGCCATCCAATTTGATTGTTGGATCAAATATGGAAGCCAAATAATATAAAAGAGGTACTTCACCCCAATATTTCCTGAATTTGGCTTCCATATTTCTCACCGTAATTTCAAATTTTGGATAATCTCTATATTTAGAAAATAAATAGGACATGTTACAAAGTTCACGTAAAGCTAAGCAAGATGTGGGATAATAAATACCAGAAAGAGTTAATGTAGCATTGTAAAAAACTTCTAAAATTCACAAACACTTTCAGCTGCTACCCAATCATCATCAGTAACCTGATAGTCAAAGGTGACATTCGAAGTACAATAATATGTAATAGCACTCTTAAAAGGAATTGCAGATTTCAACATCAAGTAGGTGGAGTTCCACCTAGTTGGTATATCCTTCACAAATCTTCTAAAAATCATACCAAAATGTGCGCAAGTGCATGCAAAACTTTGTTGTCTACTTGGAGACGAGTTTAGGTGGAGCAAGCATTATCGCAGAGTGTCTAAATGGGGTTCAAAAAATTTTAAACATTCTTTAACAACTAAGTTAATTATATGGCAAGCACACCTAACATGCATAAGTCTACCTTCTAAAATAGGCTTAAAAATTACTGACAAAGAAGACATAGTAGCATTGTTGTTTGATGCATTGTCCAAAGAGACAGAAAAAAATTTTAGCGTGAATATCATATTCACGCACGTGTCTTAAAATCTTACTTGAAATTACAGCGCCCATGTGTGGACATTCTATAAGTTTAAGACAGATGATGCATTTTTGCAACATCCATTGTGCATCTATATAGTGCGCAGTAATACAAATATAAGCATAACTCCATTTAGTAGTCCAAATATCAGAAGTAATAGCTAACTTACTAATATTTTCAAAATCCGCTTTCAAAGCGGCTTTCTGCTCGTTAAAGAGACGAATGGCCTCCTTTCGAGCTTGTTGCCTACTCACTTTAGTAAAGGAGGGGTTTAGAGAAAGTGATACATAATCTCGTAAAGATTCGCTTTCACCCGTCGTGAAAGGAAGTTCGTCACGAATAATATGTTTAGTTAATTCGGTTTTATGCCGAGCAGCTGAGTAAGTAAAGTTACCAATTGAAGAACCGGTGGCGCCGAAGCTTATTTGGGTTTGGGACGCTTGAAGTGTGTCCTTCCCGTAGCAAGTGTCGTAGTGTCTGGATATAGTCCCGGTGCCACCGCCCTTCTTCCATGCGTACTGGTTGCAACATTTCTTGCATTGCGTCTTGTACGGTTTCGGTTCACCCTTGGCATCTAAAACAAACGAACCATCAGGATTAGTTTCAAAAATCAAAGTAAAATAATCCCAATACTTAGACCTTTTTTTCTTTTCAGGACGTTGGGTTGTACTAGCTACTTCCGGAGGAGATGGTTGGCACCCCTCCGGAATCGGATTAGTGGCTACTTGCTCAGGTGGAATTTCAGTACCGTCAAAAAAATATTAAAATATTGGAAAGTCTGTCCAGCAAGATCAGGTTGATTTGAACCTTCACCAGCCATATATAAAATAAAATAAAGTAAAGTACGTTAGAAGAAAGTAAGGGATTGAGAGGAAGATCGGGAAGCCGTAGAGCCGGAATGGAGTTGGGAGGAAGATCGGGAAGCCGTAGAGCACCGGGGAGGGAAAGCAGTAGAGCACCAGAGCACCGGGGAGGGAAAGCAGTAGAGCACCAGAGCACCGTAGAGAAATGTAGAGAATTTGTGAGAAATGACTTGTGTTTGAAAAATGGGATTTTTGGCCTATTTATAGGAATTTTTTGGGGTTAGTTTGGTAATTTTAGGCCAAAAATGACCAAAATACCCCTCCTAACGTTTTAATAACGGCTATATGGGAGGGGTATTTTGGTAAAAGAAACAACCCCCCCCAACGGTCAAATCTGAGAAAAAAAATTCAAATGCTCCAACGGTCGGCTGGACCGGTCCCAGCGGGCCGGGCCGGGCCGGTCCAACCGGGCCTATAGCGGGCCGGGCCTGTTTTTTCCAAAAAAAAAAGGGCGGTCCGGGCCGGGCCGGGCTCGGGCTGGGGGGGGCCGACCCGAACCGGTAGGGAGTGGGGGCCGGGCCGGTTCGGTCCAGCAGCGGGCCGGTCCGGGCTTTTAGGGGGGTGGGCCGGTCCGGTCCACTGGCGGGCCCGGGCTAGACCGGCCCAATTAACACCCTGACCTACCATTACTTCTCCACCAACCTGAGAGAGGAAGGTTTAGGCAAGTGCACCTTGCTTCATGGAGGAATTCCATTCTTATTGTTCCATTGTCTTCCTTATGTGTTTCTAACCCACTTTAGTACTTAGCATTTTTCATTTTTGTTGTTAATTTCTTGTAGATCTAGCTTTGTGGTATTTTTGGTTTTTATGAGTTTTGATCTATCAAACATGCATATTTTTGCTATTTGATGGATCCATGATGTAGAGGATTCCATTTACCCAAATTCGACCTACGGGAGTCTGGATTTGGGTTCCTACGGTTGTTTGGTGGAGCATGGAGGCCATGGTATTTTCCAGGGACATGTTCTCTGTGGGAGCCATTAACTTGCACTTTTCGCCACATGCAACATTGAGTTGCTGAGCCACATGAGCATTTTTAGCTCTGAGCCGTATGAGCATTTTTAGCTCTGAGCCGCATGAGCATTAATTAATAGCCTTGGCCGCATGGCAATTTTTCAAACATTTGCTGTCATACATTTATTTTGTATGGCCATTTAATCAATTGCCATGCATAGCCGCATATGGCCTCATTTATTAGCTTGGCCGCATATGGCCAGTAGCTTTGGCCGCATATGTATTTGTGCATGGCCAGCCGCATATGCAATTGTGCATGGCCAGCCGCATATGCATTTGTGCATGCTTATTTGCTTGGCCATTTTGCTTGGCCGCATATGCAAACATGCAATATATGCTTGGCCAACAATTAATTAATTATTAATTAATGGCCATTTTGCTTGGCCATTAATTCCTTGCTTGGCCATATAATTGCTTGCATTGTTTGCATGCAACTTGCTAGCCGCATATGGCCATTTATAAATAGTTGGCCGCATAAGAATCAGTTGCATGACCTATGCATGCATTAGCTTTGCATGCTTATTAGCTTTGGCATTTTCTTGCATGCGGCTCAATGCATTTGCCATTTAATTATTTATTTGCTTGCATGCGGCTCAATGCATTTGCCATTTAATTATTTATTTGCTTGCATACGGCTCAATGCATTTGCCATTTAATTATTTGCTTGCTTGCCTGCGGCTCAATCCATTTTTGGCCGCATGGCCATTTGATTGTGGCCGCATGGCCACTATTTAATTGCATGGTCGTATGCCCCTTTAATTAAGCTGCTTGCATGCAACTTGTCTGAGCCGCATATGGCCAAGTGACTTGCTGGCCGCATGAAATTTTTTCTGAGCCGCATGAGTCCTCCACAGCCCTTGCCCCTGCTAATATTTAATTACTAAATGTATGCTTGTGCCATATTAATTTTAAGTGTGTTTCCTGACACGATGGTGACCCGTTGTGGTGCACTTTTGACAAATGACATGACATGATAGTGGCCCGACGTGGCGCACTCCTGACAGTGAACATGACATGATATATATCCCGAAGGCTGTTGCGATGGCTAGCATGCCATGACAAGATTGAATGGCCTGAACACCGTGGATGATTGTGTTTGTACAATTGAACCGGTAATGTTTGTATCATGTCTACGACAGGGATCCCTGATTACCACGGTCAGGGGTACCTACTGAAAATGACTAAGGATAATAACTAGAATAATTCAGTAGTCATGAGAGATTTTCCCAGTTAAAGGCGATTCCGTTATCCCGGCCACCATTGTTGGACTTGCAGTCTGCCGACGAGAAGGGCACAAGTCTAGATTCACTGATATATGAAAAAGAGCGAGGCACTACTCAATGAACCCAAGTCGCCTGGATAACCTGGATTAGCTGCAGGGCTTGTGGCTGGAGGAATATCTCACTGCATGTTGCTAGTAACTTAGGCTTGTGATAACCCTAGTTAGCTAATTTAGAAAGTCGTAGTCACTGATTGGCCGGAAGCGATTGTATGGTGTAGTTTTAGTGCTCGATTATTGCAGGCTTGATCGCATGATTGTCACTTTTAACAATAAAGATCAGAGGCTAAGTTCTGTTCAGGTGAAAGGTTACAACCCCGGTCCTTGTTTGGTTTAAGGGTTGTAACCTGGCTCCCGGAGCATTTCTGAGTCCTCTCTTCGTTTATTGTCTTATTGCACCCCACGTCATGCTTGTTATATTTTACCTTACCAACAAGATTTGGATACGGAGTTCTATTTAGGTGAAGGGTTACAACCCCGGTCCTTGTTTGGTTTAGGGGTTGTGACCTGGCTACTTGAATGGTTCCCTCGTACTCTATTATGACTGTTGTTATTCTTTTATTATCAAGCTCTTTTGTAACTACTTTAATATTTATTTATGATATGCTGGTTTTAGTTCTTAAGTGAAGCCTCCTTTGTGGCACTTGCTCTTTTCTGGGATCTGACCCAGCTGGTTTTGTATGGCCAGATTTCAGAGTAGCTCCAGAGGATCTACCGATTTTCCAGCCCGATGGTGACCACCAGGCGTAACCAGGGCAACGAGTGGGTTTATTTTTGGCTCTCCCACTCTATTGTAAAATTCTCATTTTGAGGCATTTAGCCAGCGAGCACCTGTTAGCTCGTATTGTATACCTTATTACTGTCTGCCTACGGGCTGTAACATGATTAACAGATCCTAGGGTTGATCATGTATGACTAAACTCTTGCTAGTCCTTACATTTTGTAACGACTAGCTTCATGATCAGTTGAATATGTAATGTTTGGGATGCCTTACTATTGTATATTTGGTGATCTTACATCTTGTAACTTTACTTGCTTGCTTGAGATTGAGACATTTAGGCTTGTTATTGACCATAGGAGACTGATGGATTGTAGTTAAACCCTCATATATCTAGACAGCCGTGACCGTATAGTGAGGTAGATTTTATTTCATTATACGTAGCTGGCTATGTATGCCCCCGCTCTCCAGTATTCTGGTTCTGGGGCGTTACATGGTTTAAGTGGTGGCCCATACAGGTCTTGTAAATCAAGATATGTGAGGGTTTACCGAATAGATGTCTCAATCAGCACTCGTCCTTGATCTCTGCCTGTATCTTCTAATCCCTGAGATTCTCGACCTGATCACATGCTTGTATCGTTGATCTGTCTTGGTCCTTCTTTATTGTTCTCTATGTCGTCTTCTTCAGCAGCATAGTTCCTGGTCCTACCGATCGGCATGGCGAAGCACCTCCCGTGGACTAGCAGCAACCAGAAGATCAGGCCCAGCACTCAGGGGCAGCCTCCCGGGTCATGCCTCCCGGAGATCCAGAACCCCCGATACAGCTAGCCCAGCCCGCAAGGCAGGATGATAGAGCCTTGGTGGAACTTATCAGGGAGTTGCTTGCATCGCAGGATCGTCGAGGAGATGCCTTGCATCAGGCAGTGGCAGATGCTCTGGGCAGAGGTGGACATCATAGAAACAGTGCAACGAACAGTTTCAAGCGCCTGAAGCTTCCATTCTTCGATGGCAGCGAAGATGCTATCGCTGCTGATGCGTGGCTTCAGGACACAAAGGTGATATTGGAGGCAGCGAAGACCCCAGAAGATGAGAAGGTGGCCGTAGTGCGCCTGCAGTTATTGGATCTAGCCCGCAGCTGGTGGACGACGCAGGCCGTTGGACTATTGGCGCATTCGTATGAGGAGAGGCCCGTATCCATATTGGACCAAAGAGAGAAGATACTCAAGAACAAGACTATCAAGTTAGTCTGTGATGCTTGGGGTCATCACTCCTTGGGTGAGTTAACGTGGGAGCGTGAGGATGATATCCGATCGCGATATCCCGACCTATTTAACTCGTAAGGTATAATATCTTTCTTATGCCTCATGTCTTCGATTCCTTGCTTGTATGAATAATTGCTTGATTGCTTGACTAGTATAGCTTGTCCTTGTATCTCTAGCCTCTTGATTAAATTCTGAGGACAAAATTCTTTTAAGGTGGGTAGAGTTGTAAAGACTATTGTTCGTATTACGTATTTTGGTATACGTGTACGTACTTAGACTCGTATTGCATGTCTCCCTGCTTGATTTATTTTGGCATTTCATTGATTGGTTTATCTTGGTTTGGTTCGAATTGTTTGGGCTTGGTTCGGTTTTGTTGTGAACCCACGTACCACCACCACCCTCTTTTATATCCCACCAAATATTTCTCTTTCCTCATTAACTCTTCTTCTTCCTTACCATTACTTCTCCACCAACCTGAGAGAGGAAGGTTTAGACAAGTGCACCTTGCTTCATGGAGGAATTCCATTCTTATTGTTCCATTATCTTTCTCATGTGTTTCTAACCCACTTTAGTACTTAGCATTTTTCATTTTCGTGGTTAATTTCTTGTAGATCTAGTTTTGTGGTATTTTTAGTTTTTATGAGTTTTGATCTATCAAACCTGTATATTTTTACTATTTGATGGTTCCATGATGTAGAGGATTCTATTTACCCAAATTTAACCTACGGGAGTCTGGATTTGGGTTTCTACTGTTGTTTGGTGGAGCATGGAGGCCATGATATTTTCCAGGGACATGTTCTCTGTGGGAGCCATTAACTTGCACTTTTGGCCGCATGCAATATTGAGTTGCTGAGCCGCATGAGCATTTTTTGCTCTAAGCCGTATGAGCATTTTTAGCTCTGAGCCGCATGAGCATTTTTAGCTCTGAGCCGCATGAGCATTAATTAATAGCCTTGGCCGCATGGCCATTTTTCAAATATTTGCTGACATGCATTTATTTTGCATGGCCATTTAATCAATTGCCATGCATAGCCGCATATGGCCTCATTTTTTAGCTTGGCCGCATATGGCCAGTAGCTTTGGCCGCATATGCATTTGTGCATGGCCAGCCGCATATGCAATTGTGCATGGCCAGCCGCATATGCATTTGTGCATGCTTATTTGCTTGGCCATTTTGCTTGGCCGCATATGCAAACATGCAATATATGCTTGGCCAACAATTAATTAATGGCCATTTTGCTTGGCCATTAATTTTTTGCTTGGCCATGTAATTGCTTGCATTATTTGCATGCAACTTGCTAGCCGCATATGGCCATTTATAAATAGTTGGCCGCATAAGAATTAGTTGCATGGCCTATGCATGCATTAGCTTTGCATGCTTATTAGCTTTGGCATTTGCTTGCATGCGGCTCAATGCATTTGCCATTTAATTATTTATTTGCTTGCATGCGGCTCAATACATTTGCCATTTAATTATTTATTTGCTTTCATGTGGCTCAATACATTTGCCATTTAATTATTTGCTTGCTTGTATGCGGCTCAATCCATTTTTGGCCGCATGGCCACTATTTAATTGCATGGCCGCATGTCCCTTTAATTAAGCTGCTTGCATGCAACTTGCCTGAGCTGCATATGGTCAAGTGACTTGCTGGCCGCATGAAATTTTTTCTGAGCCGCATGAGTCCTCCACAGACCTTGCCCCTGCTAATATTTAATTACTAAATGTATGCTTGTGCCATATTAATTTTAAGTGTGTTCCCTGACACGATGGTGACCCGTTGTAGTGCACTTTTGACAAATGACATGACATGATAGTGACCCGACGTGGCGCACTCCTGACAGTAAACATGACATGATATATATCCCGAAGGCTGTTGCGATGGCTAGCATGTTATGACAAGATTGAATGGCCTGTACACCGTGGATGATTGTGTTTGTACAATTGAACTGGTAATGTTTGTATCATGTCTAGGACAGGCATCCCTGAGTACCACGGTCAGGGGTACCTACTGAAAATAACTAAGGCTAATAACTAGAATAATTCAGTAGTCATGAGAGATTTTCCCAGTTACAGGCGATCCCGTTATCCCGGCCACCATTGTTGGACTTACAGCCTGCCGACGAGTAGGGCACAAGTCTAGATTCACAGATATATGGAAAAGAGCGAGGCACTGCTAAATGAACCCAAGTCTCCTGGATAACCTAGATTAGCTGCAGGGCTTGTGGTTGGAGGAACATCTCACTGTATGTTGCTAGTAACTAAGGCTTGTGATAACCCTAGTTAGCTAATGTAGAAAGCCGTAGTCACTGATTGGCCGGGAGCGATTGTATGGTGTAGTTCAGTGCTCGATTATTGCAGGCTTGATCGCATGATTGTCACTTTTAACAATAAAGATCAGAGGCTAAGTTCTGTTCAGGTGAAAGGTTACAACCCCGGTCCTTGTTTGGTTTAAGGGTTGTAACATGGCTCCCGGAGCAGTTCTGAGTCCTCTCTTCGTTTATTGTCTTAATGCACCCCACGTCATGCTTGTTATGTTTTACCTTACCAACAAGATTTGGAGACGGAGTTCTATTCAGGTGAAGGGTTACAACCCCGGTCCTTGTTTGGTTTAAGGGTTGTGACCGGGCTACTTGAATGGTTCCCTCGTACTCTATTATGACTGTTGTTATTATTTTATTGTCAAGCTCTTTTGTAACTGCTTTAATATTTATTTCTGATATACTGGTTTTAGTTCTTAAGTGAAGCCTTATTTGTGGCACTTGCTCTTTTCTGGGATCCGACCCAGCTGGTTTTGTATGGCCAGATTTTGGTGCAGCTCCAGAGGATCTACCGATTTTCCAGCCCGATGGTGACCACCAGGCGTAACCAGGGCAACGAGTGGGTTTATTTTTGGCTCTTCCACTCTATTGTAAAATTCTTATTTTGAGGCGTTTAGCCGGCGAGCACCTGTTAGCTCGTATTGTATACCTTATTATTGTCTGCCTATGGGCTATAACATGATTAACAGATCCTAGGGTTGATCATGTATAACTGAACTCTTGCTAGTCCTCACATTTTGTAACGACTAGCTTCATGATCAGCTGAATATGTAATATTTGGGACGCCTTACTATTGTATATTTGGTGATCTTACATCTTGTAGCTTTACTTGCTTGCTTGAGATTGAGACATTTAGGCTTGTTATTGACCATAGGAGACTGATGGATTGTAGTTAAATCCTCATATATCTAGACAGCCGTGACCGTATAGTGAGGTAGATTCCATTTCATTATACATAGCTGGCTATGTATGCCCCCGCTCTCCAGTATTATGGTTCTGGGGTGTTACATGGTTTAAGTGGCGGCCCATGCAGGTCTTGTAAATCAAGATATGTGAGGGTTTACTGAATAGATGTCTCAATCCGCACTCGCCCTTGATCTCTGCCCGTATCTTCTAATCCCTGAGATTCTCGACCTGATTACATGCTTGTATCGTTGATCTCTCTTGGTCCTTCATTATTGTTCCCTATGTCGTCTTCTTCAGCGGCATAGTTCCTGGTCCTACCGATCGGCAAGGCAAAGCACCTCCCGTGGACCAGCAGCAACCAGACGATCAGGCCCAGCACTCAGGGGCAGCCTCCCGGATCATGCCTCCCGGAGATCCAGAACCCCCGGTACAGCCAGCCCAGCCCGTATGACAGGATGATGGAGCCTTGGTAGGACTTATCAGGGAGTTGCTTGCATCGCAGGATCGTCGAGGAGATGCCTTGCATCAGGCAGTGGCAGATACTCTGGGCAGAGGTGGACATCATGGAAACAGTGCAGCGAACTATTTCAAGCGCCTGAACCCTCCATTCTTCGATGGCAGCGAAGATGCTATCGCTGCTGATGCATGGCTTCGGGACACAGAGGTGCTATTGGAGGCAGCGAAGACCCCAGAAGATGAGAAAGTGGCCATAGTGTGCCTGCAGTTATTGGATCTAGCCCGCAGCTGGTGGGCGGCGCAGGCCGTTGGACTAGTGGCGCATTCGTATGAGGAGAGGCTCGTATCCATGTTGGACCAAAGAGAGAAGATACTCAAGAACAAGACTATCAAGTTAGTCTGTGTTGCTTGGGGTCATCACTCCTTGGGTGAGTCAACGTGGGAGCGTGAGGATGATATCCGATCGCGATATCCCGACCTGTTTGACTCGTAAGGTATAATATCTTTCTTATGTCTCATGTCTTCGATTCCTTGCTTGCATGAATAATTGCTTGATTGCTTGACTAGTATAGCTTGTCCTTGCATCTCTAGCCTCTTGATTAAATTCCGAGGACGAAATTCTTTTAAGGTGGGTAGACTTGTAAAGACCATTATTCGTATTACGTATTTTGGTATACGTGTACGTACTTTGACTCGTATTGCATGTCTCCCTGCTTGGTTTGTTTTGGCATTTCATTGATTGGTTTATCTTGGTTTCGTTCGGATTGTTTGGGCTTGGTTCGGTTTTGTTGTGAACCCACCTACCACCACCACCCTCATTTATATCCCACCAAACATTTCTCTCTCCTCATTAACTCTTCTTCTTCCCTACCATTACTTCTAGTCATTTTAAGTCCATTTGGGTCAAGTTTAGATCAAGTTTGACCCAAAGTTGACTTGTCAACTTGGTCAACTTGCTAGTCAACTATGTCAAGTTAGGCCTATTGGGTCAATTCTAAACTAACTCACCAACCATAGGCTAATATCCTAAATCAAATATATTCATTCAATTCAATATATATATATATATATATATATATATATATATATATATATATATATATATATCAAAGCAGTGAAAGCAAGTGTGTGTGTGTGTGTGTGTATGCTGTGTTGTGTAAGGGGGTACACTAAATCTCAGAAACTGAGATTGAACTCAAGTTCAATCTCAAAACAAAACCAAAAACCAAGTCTCAACTTATCAACCTACACTAACATTCAATAGTACATACATATATACATATACCAATACCTATAACCAATAGCCTACAACACTCAATACATATATATACATATACTACTGAAATCTCCTAATGTATCTCAGAAAACTGAGAACACAACCCATATTGCTAACCTATATACTATATCTTATAATTCCCAATCCTCACTTGTATGTATATCAATCCACATATCCTCAAAAGAAACTGAACTCAATAGGTATCTCAAAAATCTAATTAAAACTAAACATCAGTGTCAAACTCAAAAATCTGAGTTGAACACAAAATCAATTCTCAAATACCAATACCAAGTTAATATCAAAAACCCATATACTACACAAACCCAACTCAAAACCTAAAATCCGAAATACACAACTAAAACTTATGAAACTTGACAAACACAAAGGTGTACACGTGTGTGTCATTCTCGTGTCCTCACAGAGTCGAACCCGTGTCCGTATCGTGTCCAAACAGTGCGTATCGCACAGCCACGCACACATGTATAGAAAAATCCTCGTGGGCATGTGTCGTGCTTGATGGAACACCACACCCAACACGAGGAGCCTCGTGCTCATGCACGTAGCTAGGTGGGGTCTATGTCTAGGTGTACACCACCCTGACACGCGTCGATACGTCACAAGAACAGCGTGTCGGGAAGGGCTGTGCGCGCGTGCACGGTGTCAGCCAAATCAGTGCAGGCACGATAACTTCGCGCACACTCAACTAAATCTCGTGAAATTTCACGAGCAAGTGGGCAGAGGTTTCCCCCACGTGTCCACAAAATTTCAAGCCAAACCGTGTCGTATCCATCGAGTTATGACACTCAGAATGCAGAACAGTGCACGGGCTGTGCACAGGATCTCGTGCTACGTCCCCGTGTCCGATTTGGACACCAAAAATGTTTCAATCGAGATCCGTCTTCACAGAACTTGTTTCAAATATAAACAGCAACAAATTCGTGAAAACGGAATCAAAAAATAAGAACTTTCAATTCTAAGAGGTATTTCATCGAACACGTGTTCCAATACACCGACATGCGTCCGATACGCCTACCAAACGGATACGCAATCTTACCAAACTACGTCTACAGGTCCGGGACACCTAGATAGATGCATCTATGAAGAAAAAATAGAATTTACAGAGGTTTAGAGAGGTTTACCTTTTGAGAGTCAATATCTCAATAAAATGAGCCTCCAAACATCCCGACGCTGATTTCCTCCGGTCTAAAGCCTCTGATTCCTATCTAGCAAGTCTCCAACAAGTTCCTCTCCTCCCAAGGATTGCAACGTACTTTATTTGGTATGATTTGGATGAAAATTGAGGAAAAGAGGTTATTGGAAGGGAATAGAAATTTCTAGGGTTTTGAGGAAGCTTGACGGCTACTATACTATAACACATATAGGGGCAGCTGCTGTTGTGGCCGGCCAGGGGTGCTGCTAGGGTTAGGTTAGGATTTAGGATGGGCCACAATACAACTAAAGTCCAAAAGGTGCCCATTAGCAAAAAGGCCAAAAAGCTATATATTAAATAGCCTAAAAATAACTTAAATTGTTTCCTAATTAGGACTAAGCTCTAACTTAAATTTTAATTAGCTAATTAAGTCTATAATCACATGATTAGTCTTCTAATCAAAGTTAACTAAGGTTAAACCATCTACTAATACCAAGAGCACCAATCAAAAACTACAACACCAATGAAATTAATATTAAAATAATCAAAAATTCAAAATATCACACAATTACTAAAATACCACAAATCTAGAAAAGTGGTAGTGACAAATCTCCCTCCTTAAAATAATTTTGTCCTCGTAATTAAAGACAAAATCGAACAAATAAGAAGGATAGAAAAATCATACCTCAAGACTGAAAAAGATAAGGGTATTGCTCGCGCATCTCATCCTCCCTCTCCCAGGTAGACTCACCTGGAGAGTGATTCCTCCATGCGACGTGAACCAAGGGTATTATCACGCCCCAGATCCAGAATACCAGAGAGCGGGAGAATGACTCAGCCAGCTACGTGTTACGGGTAGATGAATACCGTATAATATGATCAATGATGTCTACAAGACAAGGGGTGCATACTACATACAAGTCTCACTAGGGTTACTCAACCTCTATTGTCCCAATCATTCAATAAAAAGTAGTAAGTAGAGAACATGTCAGAATAAACAGTAAGGCGTCCCAAATGCTCAGTCAAAATATTCTTGAGATCTGGCTTTAGAAAACATAGCCAGCTGATATAACAAGGTATACACAATCGTTATCAGCTGCAGTCTGGCTTAGTTACAATTATGTAAAAGTAAGTACAAGACAGTCCGACTAACATGTCGGTGCCAAGCGGCAAAAGTAAAGTAAGTAGCAAAACGAGCAAGGAAGCAAGGAACCCACTCGTGTCCTCCTGCGGTCATCCTTCTAGTATTGACTATCTTGGGGGTGAAAGTAAGCTGAGTCCTCGGGAGCTTGCTCTAAATCTGGCCATGTAAAACCAGAGAGGTTAGACCTCAAATAGCAAGTACCGCAAAGGAAGCATGACATGAAGAATTAGAACCAGTGATAAGGGTTAAGAATATGATAAATAAGTCTCTGCTTGCTACTGGAATTTACACAACATCACGACACTTCAAGCCAACTTCCTAACCAAACAAAACTGAAGTTGACCCGTCATGTCCTGACATTTTGCTCATCTCAGTAGTTAACAGAGTAGGTACAGTACACAAATAAATCAATTTAAACGGCAATACAACTACTACGGCTTGCTAACTGTAAGTTCTAAGTTACCCTAGAAATATGCAATAAGGGATTCATCAGTTTTTATAATGTACTAGCAAGGCTAGTCTATCCAATAATCAATTGCGCCAAACATGAATTAGACGAGTTCCAGCGGGACGCTCGTCATCAATATGCAGGAAAAAAATAAACAGATACCACTCCCTCCCCGTGTGGCAGGTTTGCAGTATTCGTGGGAACCAGCCGACATGTCGGGGCACTAATTGTCCCAAGATGGCTGCCATGTAAGAACTCGGGAATCCGTTCTCTCCATGCAATAGTTATTTTATTTAACTTAATAGTCCTACGTTAATTGAAATCTCATGTCGTAGATCATGATCATTCTGAATGAGTACTTCCATACAGAGTACGATATGCATAACTCTACAACGACGCCCGTGCGGTTAGGTTGTAGGTCTTACATAGCGTAATGCAACAATCAAACCTAGCTACGGAATAATCATACCTTGACTGTAAGGTACACATGCTGCTTTTGTAGAAAGAAGTTGAAGTCAGCACGTGTCCATATGCCAATGTTCGGGATTGGCTGGTCGATCGCAATGGTTCATGGTTCATACATGAACGTGTCTCATTCAATTCAATAAGACGACTAGCCAGTCTTTTAGTTCCAACTAGGAATGCATGATCAATCATTTTATTAAGGTAACAATCAATGTCAATTCGTGACAAGGCAAGAAAGTCAAACTAGTATTTAGTATGGTCGAGTATATAACTCTCAGGGTTAAGTACCAGAGATACGGGATGCCCACAAGCCAATCAAGACACGGGGCACACTCCACACAACAATATGTATTAAAACACTAACATGTATCAAGTGGCACAATCCAGCAAAATGTGCAATATAGGACAAAGCGCACAATCTAGACGGATGGTGCGAGATAAGACAAAAAAAGCACAATCTCGACGTTGGTGCGAAATAAGGCAAAACACTCGAATTCGGCGAAATGTGCGAGATAAGGCGAAACGCGCGAATTCGACGAATCGTGCGGGATAAGACAGATGGCGCGAATTCAGCGAAACGCACGAACTGAAACGACTGTTATGCGCACACAGGTGGAGAATGCACTAATTTACTGTGGGCGCATAGCAGTCCCTTTGGGCACGTAGCAGTCCCTTTGGGCACATAGAATGCCATTGGGCTCATAGTGCCTTTGGGCGCATAGGATGCCTTTGGGCGCATAGAATGCCTATGGGCTCATAGTGCCTTTGAGCGCATAGTGCCTTTGGGCGCATAGTATGTCTTTGGGCGCATAGCTACTCAATTATGTGGGCACATGGCCACACAGTTATGTGGGTGCATAGCATGGATGCTTCTGCACCAGCAAGCTTCGGCCATGGAGTTTCAAAAACTTCCAATGGCCATAACTTGGGCTATCGGACTCGGAATTGGGCAAAATAAAGGTCAAAACTGACTAAAATTGAATTCTCTACAACATGGAACAACTTATTTTTGAAAACAATAAAGTTTGATATATCGAAACCACAAAAACCCATTAAATTTGAAACTTAAAACCTAGATCTACACACAACCATCCATGGAAATCAAAAACTTCAAGACCTAAACTTGTAGAGAAAGAGGAGATGAACAACATGGACTAAAAATAAATGGGGACGCATGAAATTCCTCATGGTGTACAAGATGTACTTGCCTCTCCAAATTGGGTTAGGGTTTGGTGGGAGTTGTGAGGAGAGAGAAAAGAAAAGGTGTATAAATATCAAGTCAAGTTTGATCTCCACCACCCATTCCTTCCCCATACAATCTAGGCCATCCACCCCTTATCATGATAAACCAAGCCAAACCAAGTTGGTTCAACACGAACCAAAATAAACCAAGAGCTAAGCAAAAGCAAAAAATAAAATACAGAAAAATAATTAGCATGTAATTAAAGAAATTAAATACAGAATAAATGTATGATAAATACTAAATAAATACAGTAAAGTAGTACACGTATTAAAAATATGTATCCCGTGACAGGTATCGTCTGTTTCCTCAGTACCTTCTCTCGTCGATCCAGAATCTCCACCGGCTGTTCTGGATAACTAAGAGTAGGGCCCACCTCGATCTCGGAATGATCCAGTACATGGTTAGGATCTGCCACATATCGTCTCAACTTTGACACGTGAAATATGTTGTGGACTCCCTCTAATACAGTAGCAAGTCCAGTCTATATGACACGTCACTGACTCTTCCACTGATAACGAAAGGTCCGATGAAGCGCGGGCTGAGCTTTCCACCTACACCAAAGGAATAGTGTCTCGTGTCGGAGATATCCTCAGGAACACCAGATCTCTAACCTAGCACAAACATGGTCTCCAACTTAACTATAACAATCACATGATCAAACAAAATCACAAAATAATAAAATCCTAATCCTAAGTCTAAGCTGTACCTCAAACACCAAAGGTCTCCGGTGGCTATCGTCCCAATACCGTTGTATGTCCCGTACCACGCAAAGTCGATCTCTGATGAGCTTTACCTTCTCGGCTGCGTCCACAACCATCTCAGGTCCCAATAAAGTTCGCTCTCCAACGTCATCTCAAGACAATGGAGTATGACATCTACGCCCGTACAACGCCTCGAATGGTGATATCTTAATATTGGCCTGGAAACTATTGTTGTATACAAACTCCACCAAGTACAAATGATCCTCCCAGGAACCTCCAAAATCCATGACACAAGTCCGCAGCATGTCCTCGAGTGTCTGAATAGTCATTTCTGTCTGTCCGTTCGTCTGCGGGTGGTATGCAGTACTAAACTTGAGCTGAGTGCCCAAACTAGTATGCAGACTCTGCCAGAAATGGAAACTAAAGTGACTATCTCGATCCGAGACAAAGCTCACCAGAACTCCATGAAGTTTGACGATCTGACGCACGTACATCTCTGCTAGCTTCTCCGTAAACAAACCTACTTTGAATGGCAAGAAATTGGCTGATTTGGTTAACCTGTCTATGATAACCCAAATTGCGTCTTTTCCTTCTGGTGTACGTGGCAATCCTGAAACAAAGTTCATCGTAATATGCTCCCACTTCCACTCCGAAATGGGCAATGGCTGTAACAGTCCTTCTGGCCTCTGTCTCTCTGCCTTTACCTGCTAACAGATCAAACATTTGGCTACGAAGCGTTCTATCTCCCATTTCATTTTATACCACTATACATGCTCCTTCAGATCTCTATACATCTTGTTGACACCTGGATGCATAGAGTACTGAGAACGGTGGGCCTCTACATAACCTGCTCCCGAAGGTCTCCACTAGGCATACATAGTCTGGAACCGTGCCTCAATGCGCCATCCTACGTAATGACAAACTCATCCGCAAGTCCTGCTCGAACCTGCTCTCGAATACACCGCAGAGCAACATCGTCGAACTGAGTCGACTTAATCCTCTCCATCAAGTCCGACTGAATCTGCAGTCCCCACATCTGCATCTCAACTTCTGACACTATCACCTCGATCTCCAGGCTCTCCAGATCTGCTAACAAGTGACGGTCTACCGTCAAACACATAGCTACCGGGTACCTACTCAAGGTATCAGCAACCACGTTAGCCTTCTCTGGATGATACTGCAATAAAATGTCAAAGTCTTTCTTCAACTCCAACCATCTCCTCTGCCTAAAGTTGAGCTCCTTCTGTGTAAACACATACTCAAGCTCTTGTGGACTGTGAAGATCTCCATACGCTCTCCGTATAGATAGTGCTTCCACAACTTAAGAGCAAAGATAACTGTCGCCAACTCCAAGTCATGGGTAGGATAGTTCTTCTCATGCAGACGTAATTGTCTGGATGCATAGGCAATCACCTTTCCATGCTGCTGCAAGACACAACCCAGACCCTTCCCTGAGGCGTCACTATAGATAGTGAACCCGCCTGATCCTGATGGCAATGTCAGAATCGGGGCTGTCGTTAGCCGCTTCTTCAACTCATCAAAAGTGACCTGACACTCCTCTGACCAGATAAACTCTGTGTCCTTCCGGATCAGCCTAGTCAATGGCTCTGCAACCCGGGAGAAATCCTGAACAAATCTTTTGTAGTAGCCTGCCAATCCCAAAAATCTCCTGATCTCTGCAACTGAACTCGGAGCGGTCCATGCCTCAACTGCTCTGATCTTCTTCGGGCCGACTGAGATCCTATCCTCGGTCACAACATGACCTAGGAAATCAACTCAATCCAGGAAGAACTTACACTTCGAGAGCTTGCCATAAAGCTCCTCCTTCCTAAGAGTCTCCAGAACCACTCTCAAGTGCTCCTCATGCTCCTCTGGGGTCTTCGAGTACACCAAGATGTCGTCGATGAACACCACCACGAACTTGTCCAAGTACTGGTGGAACATCTTGTTCATCAAGTTCATGAACACTGTCGGGACGTACCCTCCAAACGGCATCACCATGAACTCAAACTGGCCATACCGTGTCCTGAATGTTGTCTTCGAAATATCCTCCTTCTTCTCCTTCACTTGATGGTAACCTGACCTCAAATCAATTTTAAAAAATACCATCTCTTCGCTCAACTGATCGAACAGATCATCGATCCTCGGCAGCGAATACTTGTTCTTGATCGTGAGGCTGTTGAGATCCTTGTAGTCAATACACATCCATACTGACCCATCCTTCTTCGGAATAAAGAGTACTGGTGCACCCCACGGTGAAGAACTCGATCAGATGAAACCTTTGTCCTGCAACTCATCCACCTGCTTCTTCAACTCCACTAGCTCGCTGTTGTTCACTCTATAGATGTACTGAGATATCGGCTCTGCGCCGGGCACCAAATCTATAGAGAACTCCACATCTCTGTCTGGAGGTAACCCTAACAACTCCTCCGAAAATACATCTATGAACTCAGCTATCAATAGATGTGGCACGCTCTGCTCCTCTACTGAAACTCCACAGAAAACTCTGCTGCTCTGCTCCGCCTCTCGTCTGGTGAACTCAAACTTTGGCTCTCCTGGCACTCTGAAAAGAACTCTACCACCACGACAATCTATACTGGCATGGTACCTACTCAACCAATCCATCCAGAGTACAATATCGTAGTTCGGTAATATTATTACGAGCAGACCCACATCCAGTTCTCGGCCTCCCAAAACTACTCTCTGATTCTTGTAAATATCACGGACGAGGATGATACCACCCCCAGTCGTGATCTTGCAAGTCCTAGGCAATGATTCAGAAGAAAGATGGTGTCTAATAGCAAATGATACAGACACAAAGCTATGGGAAGCTCCCGAATCAAACAAAGCAAATACGGAAAAAGAGTCAAGAAGAACAGAACCTGTGATCAGATCTCCTACTACATTTGCATCCTCGGCTGACATGGCAAAAGCTCGCCCCTACTGACCTCCTCGGGCCTGCTGCTGGTGCTGAATAAATTTCTGCTGCTGAGTCTGTAATGGTCCCTTCTGTTGTCCTGCTGGAGCCTTGACTCCTGCTCCCTAAGCTGTACGTCCCGAAGACAAGGGACAGTCCCTCTGCTGGTGCTTCGCTGATCCGCAAAGTAGGCACTTGCCTAGCCTCTTTCTACAGTCGTTCCACCCATGCCCTGGCTTCTTGCAGAAGGTACAACTGATGGCTTGCTACTGTCTAGGTGCCTCTTGTATCTGCCTCTGCTGAAAAGGCGCATGACCTTGACTCTAAAACTGCTGCTGCGGGAACGTCTTCTACTGATGCTGCTGCTGAAAATGGGGCCTCTTGGCCGGGCCTTCACTGCCACCCGACTCCATGGGTATCGCGACCTCTCTTCAACTTCAGTCCAAGGTCGTCCTCCTCTGCCATAGCTTCCGACAGAATCTCCTCAAAGGTAGCATCTCTGTCACTCTTGGTCAAGGACTCGACTTCCTTGACCAAGCCCTTCCTGAACCTCCTAGCCTTTACCGTCTCGCTTAGGCCCTCAATGAATCTGCCCAGGCGGCAGAACTCTTCGGCATACTCCTCTATTGTCTGGTTCCCCTGAACCAGGTTCTCGAACTATGTCTCTAAGGCGCCAAGTGTTGTGTCGGGGAAGAACTTCTCCTTGAAGAGCTTCTTGAAAGCTTCCCATATCTGCCCCTCTGTACCTGTCACGACCCGCTACCCAAATTATTGGGCCGGGCCGAGTCATGTCCAGCCTACGCTTGAGATAAAGCGCAGTAAGCTGTTCTAGAGATAACAAGATAAAACTAAATGTGCTAACAGTTCTATAAGTAAAGAAGAGTCATAAATGCTCCAAATATAAAAGTCATCTCATATAATAATAAGTCCAAGTACAAGTCTGAAATGTAAAACTGGATACAGGTCCAGTTACAAAATACGTAGTCTAATACATGACTACACTAAATATCCTGAGCAACTATACAAACTAGACGAGGTTCCCCGCAGGTACATCCTCGTAAGACAAAGCCTGGTCCTCGGTAGTAACTCCATAATATAAGTCACAGAGAAACTCCTCCTCGGTAAGAATACCTACAACGTTATCCTGTCAGGACGGAAGCAAGTACTGATTCTAGCAAACTAAATATACGAAACATAAAATGAACAGGAATGTAATAAACTGGAATCTTGGCACATCATAATCTATCATGGCAAGGACACATATGTCATAGAGACAGATGTATATGTAATGTTTAAAACTGTAGCAGGTACGTGATCGTCAATAGGTGTACAATGTACTATGGCACATGTAAATAAAATATACATACGTACAAGTGTACAGGCATAGGTGTACCTCCGTACAGAAATGTTGGATAATGGCCTACGGCGCAGTATCATATAGAATGAAACTTTGCTCGGTACGAATAAGAGGGCATGATCACGTGCGCTACTAACAGTTTCCCCATCCCAGATTCTAATCATGTGAGAGATACAAAACTGTTCTAAACATGGTAGTGACTGAAAGTAATACAACATGTGAAGGTTTAACTTGCTACCCCAAGGATCAGAATTTAAAATGGTTGGATTCGCAGTTCAATGTTGTAACAGTATGTAAAGTTTGTAGAAGTACTTGCCTTTAGCAAAGCAAAGCAGCGATAAAATGCTATAGATGCCTGGTAACTCATCACTGTAGAAATAACACATAAACTTAGTTTTTATACTAAGTTAAACACTAAGACACTAGTGGTACAACACGACTTTCTGACTGGACACCTAGCCAAATGGTGACTTTAGCATAGGAGACCAATGTGGGGTGACACAATACTCAAACTAACTTTCTAGGGTCTTTACACTAGTGTGGGGTGGGGTTCAATACGACTATAACTCAAAATAACACAAAAAGTTGCAAGTCATAACTATATATGCAATAATTAAAACAAACTGTACACTATGATCCAACAATTTTTGAGATAGACAAAAAGCTCTATTTTATATAAATTAAAGTACTAAAATGATCCTTGTTAATTATAGAAATTTATACTATTTTTTTTGGAATTTATAAACCCTCATAAATATTTATTAAAAATCAGCAAACATAAATATACTGAAAATGAGTTCTATTTTCCTATTTTTATAAAATAACAACAGCACTTAATAAATGCTGAAAAAATTATAATAAATTGTCTAAATTAACAGAGTATTTAAATATAATTTTTTCCAAATTTTTACAGCAATTAAAATATATATATAAATTCAAAAGCAGCACGCAACAGTTTCTGAAAATTAATTAATTAATTATTTACTATTTTTGTCCATGTATTCGAATTGAACCGAAGTCCAGATACAGGACCCAGAGCCATGAATCAAGTCCAATATGAATTGTACAGACTCTGAATGTATTAGACACAATTGGGCCCAAAAACCCATGCTAGGTTTGGACATCAATTGGCCATAAAAAATAAAATACATGAATTAAAATAATAATAATATATTTTCAAAGTGGTAAAAAATATACAAGTCACAAAATATATAATAAAATAATTTTGTGAAATTTTACATAACAATATTTGTACAAGGTAGAATTTAAAATACCTACATAACAATATATATATATATATATATATATATATATATATATATATATATATATATATATTTTTTTTTTTTTATATATATATATATATATATATAGATATATATATATATATATATATATAATATATATATATATATATATATATATATATATATATATATATATTTTAATATATATATATATATATATATATATATATATATATATATATAAAATATATATATATATATATATATATATATATATATATATATATATATATATATATATATATATATATATATATATATATATTAAATATACATATATATATAAGAAATAGTAACCATAAAATATATATATATATACAAATATTGTATACATATATAATAGTATGTACATAATAATATATATACACATGAACCCATATACATATATGTATATATATATACAAATACATATATATATACACATATACAATATAATAAAGTACTAAATATAAAATATATATATATACAAATACAGTATATATATACATATAATACAGTATATATAATATATATATATATATATATATATATATATATATATATATATATATATATATATATATATATATATATATATATATATATACATATATAAAATAAAAAAAATATATACATGTATACATATATACATAAATATATATATACACATATATAATAAAATAAAATAAAACAAAAGAAAACAAAAAAAAAGAAAACAAAACAGAGCAGTAGGAGGGGTTCGAACTCGGCCCAGAGGGGGGTCGGGTTCTTGGGCTCGGTCGGGCTGGCCAGGCGGTCAGCTCGAGCTGTGTGTTAGGGGTAGGGTTTGGGTTAGTGTTATTTCTGTTTAGGTTAGCGGGTTTAAGCCCGATAGCCAACTTCATGTCCTGACTGTTTGGGACACGAAGAGATGGCCGAGTCCAAGTGTCCCGACTGTTTGGGACACGTACGAGTCGAGTTAAACGTGTCCAGACTTACCCCTAGGTTCGTCAGGACACGGCGAGTCGCATGTGTGAGACTGGGACATGCACGACACAGTTTTTTAGAGTGTTACTCACGTGTCTGGCGAACTGGGGGTCGTCGAGTGTACTGACGGCGGCTAGGGCATCGGGGACGCGACACTCGGGTGGCGCTGCGTTCGTCTCAGCGCGGCGAACTGTTCGGTGGTGGTTGTGGGTGGTGTATGCGGCTGTGGAGGGTGGCGCTGCACTCGCCGGAGTTAGGGTTAGGGTTTAGTCTCTCGTCGGGGACGAAGGGGGTCGGGGTGGTCGTGGTGGTGTGCTAGAGTTAGGGTTTGGTCTGGGGGTCCTATTTATAGGGTTAGGAGGTCGGCTAGGGTCTGGGGTCGGCCGTGAATAGCGGGGGCAGCTGGCCGGTCGTCGGCAGCTGGCCGGTCGCGGGGAGTGGGTGAGTGAGAGAAGAGAGAGAACGTGGGGGGGTAGGTATGTTTAGCAGTTAGGTCCCCGTAGTTTAGGAAATTGCAGAAAGCCCCAAACCAAATAGTTTGCAAATAAATATTTGCAAACTCCTATTAAAATAATTGATTTTATTACAAACTCCTATTAAAACAAATTTAAATATTACAAAATGATATTAAAATAATTTAGTTAATTATAAAATAATATATTTTAACTTAAAAACTATTTAAAAATCATTTAAAAATTCTTGAAAAATTCTTAAAATCATATTAAATTATTTTAAAGCTAAACATGTCATTAGCAACTAATTAATACTAATTAAATCAATTTTGAAAAACAGGGACTGACAGTACCAACTTTAGGGTCGGTCTGGTACCACGTGCGGGCAAGGTCCTGCATCTGGCTGCCCGCTACCTCTATCTGAATCCCAGCTGGTATCTGCGCGAGACAAAAGATCTCCTCTATATGCTCGATCCAGTCGTCGGCATATAGGATACCCTCAGTACCCTTGAAGTCACGCTGCCGCATCTTCTGAAAGTCCTGAATGCCCGGGGTCCTCGGCTGGTACTGCTGTATCTGCCCTCCTTGCAGCTGGGCAGTCACCTTCTCCACTGCTACCATGGCCAGCTAATGGGCTTTGTCAATGCCCTGTATCATATCTTCCGACTGGCGCCGCTGAGCCTCCATCATCTGCTGAAATAAAACAAAGAATTGTGCCATGTCAACTGTCCCCTGAGGCGGTGGCAGTAGCATCTCCTGAATCCCTGGGGTAGTCCTCAGAACAAGTGGAGGAACACCTCCAAAAGCCACAGACACTCCCACATGAGCAAGAACGAGAGGTGATGTGGTCCCAACATCTGCCTGGACCGGACGAGAAGTGGCAGACCTCTCAGTGGTGTCTGCTGCTGTGGAGCGATGAAATTGTGTCTATACCATCCTGGAGACAGATCAAACAAGAATCAATTACTGAAAAAGAAGCGATATAATCAAAGAAGGACAGTTTATTTCAAAGGAAGGCAATTAGAAGCAAGAATTAGATAAGAGTTTTTCCTAATGTGATTGAGTACCTCAAACTTATATCTTATATCCTAATGCAGGCTATAGTAATACTCTAGTTCGAGTACCACTACAAATCGTACTAGTTGCGACTCTCTCGACCTGCATGGGCCACCACTAAAAATGTGTCATGATCCGCACCCAGTATAAGGACACGAGAAGTGGGTACGTCCAGCCAACACCGCAGTGTCGGTGGTAGAACGCTGTCCTAGGTCACAACATCTAACAAAATATAATTGTACCTGTACAATGATCTACTCTCCAAAAGGAGGACAACATAGAAGGTACAACTCAATCACAGAACCTAAGATAGAAAATAAAGGGACAAAAAGATGGATAATAATCTCAACAGTGAACTACAACTGAAAGTTAATAAGTTTAGATGTTTAAACAACATCAAAATCCAAATAACTGAAGTACATCTCAAAGACAAAACATCTAAATAAAGATAACTAGTCTAGCAGTCTAATCTAGATAATGGGCAAGTCCTCAGAAACTGTTGGATCCTCCTGAGGGCCTAAGTCACCGGTGTCATCTAAGCCAGCTCTATAGTATGTAGGACAGAACTCCTCCTCATCCTATGTAATATTTTCAATGGGTCCAATCAGGACAGGAACAAATACATATCTCTCACACAGTTCATATCATGACAGGAAATGTAAAGCATGTTATAGAATAAAGTACATAAAATTTGTAAGAATAAACATGAAGAAGAAGAAGAAGAAGAGAGAATTTGATAACAGAAAATATTTAGGTATGGTAATAAAGAACTGTAAGTGACTAGTTATTTAGAGTACAAGATAGATATGTGAACAGCTTGATTTGTACATGATTACACTACAGAGTTTGCACATGATTATACTACTTTGTAATTGTTCACATGACTACTTCTACTCTCCCGTACCCCAATCAATACACAAGGATCTAGACAAGTTATGTTATTGTACATGAAAGTTTATACATGAAACTTATGAGATCATGAGAGTACATGAGAGCACATGAGTGTACATGAATAATAAGAGTCCGTAAAATACATGATGTTCGTGAAAAGCACATGACATGATGTATCTGATGCACCTGAGGGGGATAACATCTCATGTAAAGATCCATATAGTACTAATCCGTGATAACATCGTGTCAGCATCAAGTAAACTAGTCTATAACAAGAATATAATTCCTAACAAGTCGGTCAGAGAATGTACTCGCCTGACATCCCGAATGTCTAATGAGAATATGAGTCCGAACCGGAGTATCTGAGTCTTATTTAGAGCAACCACAAGTTACAAAGTGTCCAACATGAATTTAGAGAAATTTACAATGCATTCTAAATAATTCTAGGTCATTCTGGGTCAAAGTCAACCATTGGTCAACTCTGGTCAACCATGGTCAACCATTCTGATCAACTAGGTCAACCCTAAGTCAACTAGTCCATTATTCCAAGTTTAGGTCAAACTTGAGTTATCTAGTCATTTTAAGTCCATTTGGGTCAAGTTTGACCCAAAGTTAACTTTTGTCAACATGGTCAACTTGCTAGTCCACTATGCCAAGTTAGGCCTATTGGGTCAATTCTAAACTAACTAACCAACCATAGGCACACTAGGAGGGATAATAGGCTCCACCGGAGGTCCAACTTCCCAACATGCACTCGCCAGATGTCCGAAGCAGGAGCATCGTGAACAGGTAGGTGGAACCCATTCATACTCCACCTTCTGGGTGAGCACCTCCCCAGAAGGGATCTCATATTCCACCATCTTTGGGAGCTCACCCCCTGCCCGAATCTCCATAAAGATCCTAGCGTACATCAACCGCGTCCGAAAAGCAGTAGCTTCATCTGCCTTGATCGGGGTACCCACCAAACTGGCCAGCCGCATCAACAAAGGTATGCTCCAGAACCGGACCGAGAACTCAGGGAATCGAATCCATACTGGGATGGCATTCAGAACTTCCCTCTCGCAACGCAGCTCCGGAGTCCACTCCTTGAGAATGATCAGTCGGCCGTCGAACGTCCAGGGGCCGCCTTGGAGGATCCTAGCAACATCCTCCGCCAGTCCGAACTTCACATAATAGAAGCCGTTCTCGCGAGCAAAGAACTCCATGCTCCCCTTAGGCTGCCAGACACGCACTGCATAACCCCGGATATGTCCGTAGAAAGGCTTGTTGCCCAAGACATACAGGACGAGGGTATTCTCCCAGTATGTCGTCACCTTCTGGATCTCCTCCGCAAGGAACGAGGCCCGAAAACCCCTCCCTGCCTTGATCGGCGGAACATACTCCATCGATGTGGGGGTTTTCGGCCCCACAGGTTTACAGATCTCAGCTCAGGACCGTCCAGCAGGCCGAGGGGGAGTCCCAAGAGGCCTCGGGTCAATCACCGGGCGCCGAGTCCCAGATCCCTGAAAATCCAGATCCACCACCTTACTCTTTACCTTGGCCGCCGCGGTCGCCTTCGACCGCCAACCCACTGCTCGTCCAGCAGGCATCCTCTGACCCCGACCAGATGGCCGAGACCCTGACCCGTTCTGACGGCTATCAGGAGGGCACTCCCTAGCCTGACCCTGTCCGCCTCCCATCTTCCCCCCGGACTTCACCACGCGACGGCGCGTAACCGTCGTCCATCCACCTTCCTCCGTTTGGCTCCCCAGTGATCCTGAACCTGCACCAAATTTAAAGTTCGGATCAATGGGGCCACCCCGCAACGAATCCGACCCCCTGTCACCGCGTAGAGGACACCCGGCCCCCCTCCCGTAGAACCCGCCCCCCCTCCGCCTTGGGGGGTCGTCGACCACCTAGGGGGGTCCGCCCGACCCCCCACCTGTTCTCCCGCCCTCCCTCCCCACAGTCTGGGGGTGGGTTCGCTCACTCGCCGTCGCCGGGGGGTCCGCCCGACCCCCCCGATCGTGATCCCGCCCCCCCCAACGCCGGAGGGAGGGCCGCCCTTCCTCGCCGAGGCTCGTACCCCGCCGGCCAGGGGATCCGGCGGCCGCGGGGGCGGCCTGCGCGGAAGCTCTAGCTTCGCTCCCGAGTCGCCATCGCCAGGTCGCGTGGAAACCATCTTTTATATATATATTATATATATATATATATATATATATATATATATATATATATATATATATATATATATATATATTATATATTGAATTGAATGAATATATTTGAATATATTTGATCATTCCCTTATCCGGGTTGGCTTCACGGCTCGGTCTCTTGGGAAGTCTCGCCCGTTCAGGTATAACAACAGTTGGTATCTCTCAGAGAGCTACCTGGAGGCTATCACGGAGGGGCTTACTAGCGGGCAAGAGGGGACGGCCCATTTCCGTTTGGTTCGTCGTCTCAAGGCCACGAAGAGAGCCCTTAGGAGTTGGGTGAAGGGGTTGTCCAAGTCCACCTTAGAGGATAAGGAGGTGGAGTTGCAGTCCTTGCAGCAGGATATGCAAGCTGACATGCTTAATGGGGACCTTGCGGCTAGAGAGAAGGAACTGATTGGAGAAGTCAACATCCTGAGGCTGCAGAAGGAGATTAGCTCGGCCCAGCGTGCCAAATGTTTCTGGCTGAAGGATGGCGACCGTTGCTCCAAGTTCTTTTATGATGTTATCCGGACCAGACAGAATAGGAACCACATCTTCCAGCTGCTTGATGCTGATGGCACTCTGGTGGGGTCACCGGCTGAGATCCAGGGCGAGGCTGTCAGGTACTACTTTGAGTTATATTTTCAGACTGACTACCTTTCCGTGTTCCCAGAGGTTGTTACGAAGAGATTGGTGACCCCATATGGCAATAGCATTCTTCTTGCCCCTGTTACATTGGAGGAGGTGGAATCTATTATCAAGGCGGCGGATCCCAACAAAGCTCCTGATCCGGATGGCTTCAGCAGTGGTTTCTTCAAACGCCATTGGGATATTCTGAAGCATCATGTCGTGGAGGTGGTCCAGGAATTCTTCACCAAAGGGAAGCTTCTGAAAGAACTGAATCACACTTTCCTGACCTTAGTGCCGAAGAAGGAGGGAGCGACAGCATTGGCGGATTTCAGACCTATTGCGTGTTGTAATTATCTTTATAAGATAATTACGCACCTTATGTGCCGACGGATGGAGGGGATCATGCAGGACTTTGTATCCCCGAATCAGGCTGTATTCATCAAGGGGAGGTCGATCGCAGAGCACAGCCTCCTGGCCCATGAGATGGTGAGGGAATTCAGCAGACCCGGAGGGAAGAAAGCATGTGTTAAACTGGACCTGAGGAAGGCGTATGACATGGTCAATCGTGACTTCCTCTACCATCTGATGTCTGCCACGGGATTCGCGGATCACTGGGTTGAGCTGATTCGGGAGTGCATTACGTCACCTACTTTCTCTGTCCTCATCCAGGGCATTTCTTATGGGTACTTCCAGAGCAACCGTGGGCTTAGACAAGGTGACCCATTGTCCCCTTACCTGTTCATGCTGGTTATGGAGTACTTTACTTGTTTGATGGATCTGGCAGTGCACCGTGGACAGCTGGTACCTCTGTTTCGGAGGATAGTCCCCCCAGTTACTCACCTTATTTATGCTGATGACCTGCTAGTCTTCATCCAGCCTTCGACAAAGGGGTTGCAGACGCTTGCGACTATTATGGAAGATTTGAAGTCCTTTTTGGGTCTCCAGATGAACAGGGATAAGAGTAGGGTCTACTTCAGCTCCCTGTGCACCCGGAAGGAGGAGCGGGCTGATGTGCTGGGTATTACAAGGAGTGATCTTCCGGTACGATACTTAGGAGTGCCTCTTACAGTTAATTATGCACGGGATCAGGATTGCAACAGTCTGATGGAGTATGTCCAGAGGAGAGTAGAAGGTTGGCAAGCAGCAGGTCTGTCATTTGGCGGTCGTATCGAGTTGGTCCGATCGGTGATCTCGGTTGTGGCCCATTTTTGGCTGCAGTCCATCCTCCTACCTGTGGCCACTATCCGGCGTATGGAGCGGCTATGTACCGATTTCATTTGGAGGGGAGGGATGCATGCGATCTCCTGGGACCAGTTCTGTCGGCCCAGGAAGGAGGGAGGAGTGGGGCTCCGACCGTTGCTGGAGATTAGGGAGGCCTCTGCGCTTAAGCTGGCCTGGAGACTCATCAGCGGGGGGTCTCTCTGGACGGACTGGATGCACAGCAGATACGTGAAACAGGGTAGTTTTTGGACGTGTGCTACTGACAACAACCACTCAGTCACATTCAAGACTATCTTGAGACACAGGGGGGTGCTCAAGTCTGCTATCCGGAGGGTCATAAAGGACGAGTCAGGCACGGACCTCTGGCGGGATTCTTGGATTGATCGGCGTTCGTTGTTGGACATCAGGGGAGCCCCGACCCATCAGGAGGACAGGCATGGTCTGACAAGCAGGCGCATCATACGTGATGGGGAGTGGCGACCAGATTCGTATCGGTTCACTGAGGAGCTGGGTGGGAGCATTTTATCTATTGTCATTGATCCGACTTTGCCTACGGATCGGTGGATTTGGGAGCCGACTGGAGCATCTGCCGGGACTGGGGAGTTCCAATTTCGTAGCTGCTACAACCTGATCCGGCGAGCTTTTCCGTTGAGTTCTGATTACGAGTTCGTTTGGTGCAAAGGTCTGGCCAGAAAGATGCAGTTGTGTGTCTACAAACTTCTACTGGGCCACCTCTTGACTAGAGATCGTTTGAGTTCGTTTAGAGTGCCGGTTCCGGATCCCAAATGTGTACTTTGTGGGTTGGAGCCTGGATCTATAAAGCATATCTTCTTCGAGTGCACTCTGGCATGGCAGATCTGGTCGGAGCAGAGTCGTTTATTGGGAGTGAGCGCCTCCGGGAAATGTGTGGGAGACATCATCACGGTGATCAGAGATAGCAGGGGTAGAGGGCAGGACTGGTTTCGTACAGCCAGAGTTCGTCTGGCTGCTGCGGTTTGGCATGTATGGCGGGAGCGAAACCGTCGGATCTTTGAGGGGCTAGTCACCCCTCCAGTTGGCATTCTCCATAAGATCGAGTTTGATGTAAATGCTATGGAGAATTGATGTGTGTTGAGTGGGAGTCCCACTCTGTTTGTATGTTATAAGATTATGGCTTTTCATTTGGAATAAAATTCACCTTATTTCCAAATATATATATATATATATATATATATATATATACACACACACACACACACTCTAATATACATATATGTGTATATATCAAAGGAGTGAAAGCAAGTGTGTGTGTGTGTGTGTGTGTGTGTGTGTGTGTGTGTGTGTGTGTGTATGTGTGTGTGTGTTGTGTCAGGGGGTAGACTAAATCTCAGAAACTGAGATTGAACTCAAGTTCAATCTCAAAACAAAACCAAAAATCAAGTCTCAACTTATCAACCTACACTAACATTCAATAGTACATACATATATACATATACCAATACCTATAACCAATAGCCTAAAACACTCAATACATATATATACATATACAACTGAAATCTACTAATGTATCTCAGAAAACTGAGAACACAACCCCCATATTGCTAACCTATATACTATACCTTATAATTCCCAACCCTCACTTGTATGTATATCAACCCACATACCCTCAAAAGAAACTGAACTCAATAGATATCTCAGAAATCTAATTCAAAACTAAATATCAGTGTCAAACTCAGAAATCTGAGTTGAACACAAAATCAATTCTCAAATATCAAAACCAAGTCAATATCAAAAACCCATATACTACACAAACCTAACTCAAACCTAAAATCCGAAATACACAACTAAAACTCATGAAACTTGACAAACACAAAGGTGTACATGTGTGTATCATGCTCGTGTCCTCACAGAGTCGAATCCGTGTCCGTATAGTGTCCAAACAGTGCGTATCGCACAGGCACGTACACGTGTATAGGAAAATCCTCATGGGCACGTGTCGTGCTCGATAGAACACCACACGCAACATGAGGAGCCTCGTGATCGTACACGTAGCTAGGTGGGGTCTAGGTCTAGGTGTACACCACCCTGACATGCGTCCACGCGTCACACGAACAGCGTGTCGGGAAGGGCTGTGCGCGCATGCACGGTGTCAGCCGAATCAATATAGGCGCGATAACTTCGTACACACTCAACAAAATCTCGTAAAATTTCACGAGCACATGGACAGAGGTTGCCCCCACGTTTTCGTAAAATTTTACGCCAAACCGTGTCATATCCATCGAGTTATGACACTCAGAATGCAGGACAGTGCACGGGCTGTGCACGGGATCTCGTGCTACGTCCCCGTGTCCGATTTGGACACCAAAAATGTGTCAAATCTAGATCCGTCTTCACAGAACTTGTTTCAAATATAAACAGCAACAAATTCGTGAAAATAAAATCGAAAAATAAGAACTTTCGATTCTAAGAGGCATTTCATCGAACATGTGTTCCAATACACCGACACGCGTCCGATACGCCTACCAAACGGATACGCAATATTACCAAACTACATCTACAGGTCCGGGACACCTAGATGGATGCATCTATAAAGAAAAATTAGAATTTACTGGAGTTGAGAGGGGTTTACCTATTGAGAGTCAATATCACAATGAAACGAGCCTCCAAACGTCCCGACGTCGATTTTCTCCGGTCCAAAGTCTCCGATTCCTTGCTAGCAAGTCTCCAGCAAGTTCCTCTCCTCCTAAGGATCGCAACGTACTTCGTTGGTCTGATTTGGATGAGAATTGAGGAAAAGAGGCTATTGGAAGGGAATGGGAATTTCTAGGATTTTGAGGAAGCTTGACGGCTACTATACTATAACACATATAGGGGGGCTACTGTTGTGGCTGGCCAGGGGTGCAGCTAGGGTTAGGTTAGGGTTTAGGATGGGCCACGATACAACAAAAGTCCAAAAGGAGCCCATTAACAAAAAGGCCAAAAAGGTATATATTAAATAGCCTAAAAATAACTTAAATTCTTTCCTTATTAGGACTACGCTCTAACTTAAATTCTAATTAGCTAATTAAGTCTCTAACCACATGGTTAGTCTTCTAATCAAGGTTAACTAAGGTTAAACCATCTGCCAATACCAAGAGCACCAATCAAAAACTACAACACCAATCAAATTAATAACAAAATAATCAAAAATTCAAATATCACACAATTACTAAAATACCCCAAATCTAGAAAAGTGGTAGTGACAATCTCCGGCACGCGGTGGTCGGGTGGCCGCTGGGTATCGGGGGTCATGCGAGAGGGTTGGGTCGAACGGCTGGCTTAGGGTTTTAGCGATTCCTCTCTCTCTCTCTCTCTCTCTCTCTCATCTCTCTCTCTCTCTCTATTCATCTCTCTCCTCTCTCTTGTCGATTAGTATAGAGGCGTCGGCCTATATCAGGTCTTAGGAAGATACTGTTCCTGCAATGGAATATTATCAATCTTCTTCCTTTTTTTCTTTTATATATATATATATATATATATATATATATATATATATATATATATATATGAAATAAAAATATTTCTTTAGGAAAATAGAACCTATTGTTTGCAACATATTTATTCTAATTACTAAAATTTATAAATAAAATATATTGGTATTATATAAAGCCCTACGTTTGCCTATTATTTATTTATATATATATATATATATATATATATATATATATATATATATATATATGATGAAAAGTTCGGGCGATCTCACGAACCTGGAGGGGGCGGCTAGGGTTCCTCCCCCGCGGCCACCAGATCCCCTCGCCGGCGGGAGAAGGAAGACTGGGAAGAAGGGGGGTCGGGCAGGCCCCCCAAGTCGGCGGAGGCATACCCAAAGGCGGAGAGGAAGGGAGGGATCGTTGGTGGGGGGGTCGGGCGGACCCCTCAGGTCTGCTACAGGCGGTGGGGGGCGGGAGTGACGATAGGGGGGGTCGGGCGGACCCCCTCCGACGGTGGCTGCGGTGCTCCCCCAGCCAGTGGGGTTGGAGTCGGTTCCGGGGGGGTCGGGCGCACCCCATCAGGCGGTCGCGACGGGATCGTCGACGGTAGGTCCGACAATAGGATCGGACGGGGATCGGATCCTTCGGGGTGTCTCCAACGTTTCGAATTTTGAATTCGGAGCAGGATCTGGATCTCAGGGGGACCAGATGGAGGGAGGAGGATGGATGACGGTTACGCGTCATCGCGTGGTGAAGACCGAGGGAAAGGTAGGAGGAGGACAGGGCCATTTTAGGGATCGCTACTCTGCTGACAGACGACAAGGCGGGTCAGGGGTGCGGCCATCGGCCCGTGGCCCTGTGGCGTCTGCTGGAAGATCGGTGGGCTGGCGGCCCAAGGCAACCGCGGCGGATAAGGGGAAGAGCAAGGTGGTGGAACTTGGCGGTCACGGGTCTAGGCCTCCCCTCCCCCCCGGGGGTTGTCTGCAGGCCACATGGGGCGACTACACGGCCGACTGGAAGGTCCTGGGCAGATATTTACAAACCTGTGGGACCGAAAAGTCCCACATCGATGGAGTATGTACCGCCGATTAAGGCAAAGAGGAGTTTCCGGGCCTCGTTCCCTACGGAGGAGATAGAGAAAGTGATCGCCTACTGGGAGAATACTCTGGTTCTGTACGTCCTAGGCAACAAGCCTTTCTACGGACAGATCCGGGGTTATGCAGCACGAGTCTGACAGCCTAAGGGCAGTATGGAGTTCTTTACTCGCGAGAAGGACTTCTACTATGTAAAGTTTGGGCTAACGGAGGATGTCACAAGGATCCTGCACGGCGGCCCCTGGACGTTCGATGGCAGGCTAATCATTCTAAAGGAATGGACCCCAGTACTTAGATGTGAGAGGGAAGTCCTGAATGCCATCCCTGTATGGATTCGATTCCCTGAGTTTCCTGTCCGGTTCTGGAGTATCCCATTGCTGATGCGTCTGGCGAGCTTGGTGGGCACCCCGATCAAGGCGGATGAAGCTACTGCCTTCCGTTCGAGGTTGACGTATGCCAGGATTTTTGTGAAGATTCGGGCTGGAGGGGAGTTACCGAAGATGGTAGAATATGACATTTCTTCTGGAGAGATGCTAACCCAGAAAGTGGAATACGAATGGATTCCACCTACCTGGTCACGATGTTCTTGTTTTGGACATCTGGCCAGTGCTTGTTCGTCAGTAGGCCCCCGGTGGAGCCTAACATTCCCTTTAGTGAGGTTCCAAATTCATTCCGTGACATAGATTCCAGAGATGACAGTAGAGAGGAGGTCTTGGCGGGAGGGACTACTCCTCCAGTGAGTGATGGCGGACTGAGCCTCCTTGTCTCTACCCAGCTAGCTCCTACGAGAGGGGCTTTGCTCACCTGTCCGGGGCAGAGGAGTATGATTACCAGAGGCATGGTGGCGTCGGGGAGAGAGGAGCGGGGGGGGTGGCGGATTGGCTGAGGGGCATGTTTACTGTAGGAAGCGACGTGTTGTTGGTCCGCTCAGTGACGGTCCCTCTAGGGAGGGGGGGCATCTTTCTGCCAGGAAGGAGGCGGTGTGTGTTGACAACCCTGCCTGGGTGATGGTGCTCTCTCAGGTCACTCCCCAGCAGGCCATTCCGACTGGAATGGAGGTGGATCTATTAGCGTCGGATGCCGTTCATTCCCCAAGTGCCGATCCGGGTGGTTCACAGGGGACTCATCCTTTCATTAATTAATGGCTATCATCGCCTGGAATATGAGGAGAGCTTGTTCGCTAAGGAGGTGGAGAGAGATTTATGAGGTTCTTCACAGAGAGAAGTGCGATATCTCGATACTATTAGAATCGAAGATCAAAGGTGAAAAGACCCTTGCTCGGCGGACCCCATCTCATTGGGCCCAACTTTACAACCTGGCTCTCTGTGACATGGCCAGGATTTGGGTCAGATGGAACTCGAAGAGCTGGAAAGGGGACTTGATCTTGATGACGGAGCAGTTGATCGCCATCTCCTTCTCGAACAAGGGTGGTTTTCGGTTCTTGCTGGGGGGCGGTTTACGGCCACAACGACAGAGGAGACGGGAGTCCCTGTGGAGCGACGTCTCCAGAGTTGCCGATGCTGCTGATTCGTCATCGCTTTCGCTTCTTCTGATCGGGAACTTCAATGCCCTTCTGCATCGAGGGAAGAAGGTGGGCCGCCGCCCAGTTCCAGACTCTATCCTATATGATTTCCAGAGATGTCTCCTCCAAGCAGGCCTCCAGGTATTGTCGCGCTCATGCTTCATTTGGACTTGGCATAACAAAGCGATCAGAAACAGGATTGCATGCCAGCTTGATAGAGCCCTGGGTAATAGGGAATGGTTCCGGCATTTCCCCAATTCTTCGGCTGAGGGCCTGGCCGCTGGGACGAGCGATCATTCTCCCATCAGGGTAGGCTTCACTACTCGGTCTCCTGGGAAGTCCCGCCCATTCAGGTACAACAATTGTTGGTATCTCTCGGAGGGCTATCTGGAGGCTGTCTCAAAGGGGCTTACTAGCTGTCAGGAGGGGACGGCCCAGTTTCGCTTGGTGCGTCGACTCAAGGCTATGAAGAAGGCTCTACGGAGTTGGGTAAAGGGGTTGTCCAAATCTACCTTAGAAGATAAAGAGGTGGAGCTGCGGGCTATCCAGCTGGACATGCAATCTGACATGCTTAACGGTGACCTGGCGACGAGAGAGAAGGAGCTGATCGGAGAAGTCAACATCTTGCGGCTGCATGAGGAGATTAGCACGGCTCAGCGTGCCAAATGTTCCTGGCTCAAGGACGGCGACCGTTGTTCCAAGTTCTTCTATGATGTCATCCGGACCATACAGCATAGGAATCATATCTCCCAGCTTCTTGATGTGGATGGCAACCTAGTGGAGGAGCCGGCTGAGATCCAGGGCGAGGCTGTCAGGTACTACTCTAATTTATATTTCCAAACTGACTACCTGTCTGTGTTCCCAGAGGTTGTTACGAAAAGATTGGTGACTCTGTATGGGAATAGCATCCTTCTTGCTCCTGTTACTTTGGAGGAGGTGGAATCTATTGTCAAGTTGGCGGATCCCAACAAGGCTCCCAGACCGGATGGTTTCAGCAGTGGGTTCTACAAACGCCACTGGGACATTCTGAAGTATCAGGTCTTGGAGGTGGTGCAGGAATTCTTCACCAAAGGGAAACTACTGAAAGAGCTGAACCACACTTTCCTGACTTTGGTGCCAAAGAAGGAGGGAGCGACATCATTGGAGGATTTCAGACCTATTGCGTGCTGTAATTATCTTTATAAGATAATTACGCACCTTATGTGCCGACGGATGGAGGGGATCATGCAGGACCTGGTATCTCCGAATCAGGTTGTTCATCAAGGGGAGGTCGATCGCTGAGCACAGCCTCCTGGCTCATGAGATGGTGAGGGGCTTTAGCAAACCCGGAGGGGAGAAAATATGTGTGAAACTGGACCTGAGGAAGGCGTATGACATGGTCAATAGGGACTTCCTCTGTCATCTGATGACCGCCATGGGTTTCGAGGACCACTGGGTTGTATTGATCCGGAAGTGCATCACGTCCCCCACTTTTTCTGTCCTTATCCAGGGCATCCCTTATGGGTATTTCCAGAGCAACCGTGGGCTTAGGCAAGATGACCCCCTGTCCCTTTACCTGTTCACGCTTGTCATGGAATACTTCACATGTTTGATGGACCTGGCAGTGCACCGTGGGAGGCTGGTCCCATTGTTCAGGAGGGTGGATCCCCCAATTACCCACCTTATCTATGCAGATGATCTCTTAGTGTTCATCGAGCCATCGACGGAGGGTATGCAGACGATTGCGAAGATTATGAAAGAGTTAAATTCCCTCTCGGGCCTTCAGATGAACAGAGAAAAGAGCAGGGTGTACTTCAGCTCCCTATGTCCCCAAAAGGAAGAGCGGGCCGATGTGCTGGGAATTGAGAGGAGTGATCTTCCGGTGAGATATTTAGGAGTGCCTCTCAGAGTCAACTATGCACGGAATCAGGACTGCTATAGTCTGGTGGAGTACGTCTAGAGGAGAGTGGAAGGTTGGCAAGCCGCCGGATTGTCCTTTGGAGGACGCATCGAGCTGGTCAGATCGGTGATTTCGGCTGTGGCTCATTTTTGGCTGCAATCTATCCTCCTCCATGTTGCCACTGTTAGGAAAGTGGAGTGGATTTGTGCAGACTTCATTTTGAGGGAGGGTATGCATGCGATCTCCTGGGAGCAGCTCTGTAGACCCAGGAAGGAGGGAGGAGTGGGGCTTAGGCCGTTGCTGGAGATCAGGGAGGCCTCTGCGCTAAAGCTGGCATGTAGATTCATCAACGGAGGGTCCCTCTGGGCTGACTAGATGCACAGCAGATTGTGAAGCAGGGCAACTTCTGGACCTGTGCTACTGACAACAACCACTCAGTCACTTTTAAGAATGTCTTGAGATACATGGGGGTTCTCAGATCTGCAATCCGGAAGGTCATAAAGGATGGGTCTAGAACGGACCTCTGGCGGGATCTTTGGATAGATCGGCTTTCGCTATTGGACATCAGGGGAGCCCCGACTCATCAGGAGGACAGGCGTGGGCTGACGTGTAGTCGTATCTTACGCGACGGAGAGTGGAGGCCGGAGTCTTATCGGTTTACCGAGGAGCTGGGTGGGATCATCAGTACTATTTCTATTGATTCGGACTTGACTGCTGATCGGTGGATTTGGGAGCCGACAGAAGCAACTCCGGGAACGGGAGAGTTCCAATATCGGAGCTGCTACAACCTCATCCGGTGCACCTTTCCTCAGAGTTATGACTACGAGTTCGTATGGTGCAAGGGTCTAGCCAGGAAGATGCAGCTTTGTGTCTACAAGCTTCTACTGGGTCGTCTTTTGACTAGAGATCGTCTGAGTTCGTTTGGAGTGCCGGTCCCAGATCCCAAATATGTGCTATGCAGTGTGGAGAATGAATCTATAGGGCATATTTTCTTCGAGTGTGCCCTGGCATGGCAGATTTGGTCTGAGCAGAGTAGAGCGTTGGGTGGATGTGACTCCGGAAAGGGAATTGGGGACATCATCACTGTGCTCCGGGATAGCAGAGGTAGAGGGCAGGACTGGTTCCGGACCGCCAGAGTTCGACTGGCGGCCTCAGTTTGGCATATATGGCGGAAACAAAACCGTCGTATATTTGATGGGCTGGTCACCCCTCCGGTAGGCATCCTCCATAATATAGAGTTTGATGTTAATGCTATGGGGAACTGAAGAGTGGGAGTCCCACTTTGATTGTATGTTGTAAGATTATTGCATTGCTTTTGGAATAAAATTTACCCTTTTTCCAAATATATATATATATATTTTTTTCCAAATATATATATATATATATATATATATATATATATATATATATATATATATATATAGTCTAATAAATCCCAAAATTCCAAAATGTCATTCTAAGAGAATGTTTTCATATTTCCAAGGTAAATGTGAATTTAAATAGCAAACAATTCATATATTATATTTAATATTCAATTTATAGAAATTACTCTCTAGACTATATTTAAAAATGAACTACCAATATATACACATCTATATATTTACATGCACGTCGTTGGTCGCACTACATGAGTAGTGGGCTTAGGTTGGGTTCGGGTCAAGTCCGGGCTAAATTGGTACAACCAATCTTCTAAAAGTCATAACCTTAATAAATAAATAATTAAATTATTTATAGGGGTCAAGTCACAACTTTGACTAATTTTTCTAGTAGGGACACTGTTATGGCTAGGCCTTCCCTAGCATGGCTAGCTAATACACTAGTCAAGGCATACAACTACACTATCTGTGCCACAATTCCTAGTCATCTTGTACCCCAAAACTTAACCATGACTAAGACTATCTATAATAAATACTATTTTGCCTAAAAATATTTATAAATTCCAAAAATAACTATTTAAGTCAAATAAACATTAAAAGAATAATTTTTAAAATTTTAGGGTGCTTACAATGGGTGAGTGATTTTAAATTGTAACCTCTGTAATTTCTTCTTGAGTGTGGTGAAGGGGTTCATGACAAAGGGTTCAACATTAGTTTTTGTCAAGATTATAATTTTACCTGAGCTATATAGTTTGTGATTTGTCCATGTGACATTGTTACTAACCATATACGTTGTTTTGATCTATTTTTAGTGTTCGTTAAACGTGGGTTGGTTGTCCCAGGTAGGTTGGCTTAAGTTAGTAGGGCATGTCCGAACCCAACATCTGATATCAGAGCGAGGTTCATTCGTTCTGGTCTGATACCACCATCTCGTATCAGAGCTCTCAGGTTCGCGAGAGGAAGGTGTAAGTATGTCTACGGAGTAGATGAACACACGTATGATCGCCCTTACAGGAGAAATTGGACGATTTGGAAGCCGATGATAGAGGACTACTCTGTTGCAAGGATTTTTCATGGTCCGTTGGAGGGCGACAATGCCAAGCCATCGGATAACTTTGTTGGATTCATTCGCCTATGGCTGGATGATTCGGTGTTTCATCACGTCTCCATGGAAACTTCAGCAAAAGCATTGTAGTAGAAGCTACATTTGTTGTACGAAGGAAAGACGACTGGCAAAAAGGCATTTATTATTCGCCAATTCGTCAACTTGAAGTACACGGAGGGTTCCTCGATGGCACATCTTAACAATATTCAAGGGATCATCAATCAGCTATATGCGATGAAGATGGTGATTGGCGATGAGCTTCAAGCCATGTTGCTTTTGAGTTCTCTGCCGGAGAGTTGGAAGACGTTGGTGGTGTTGGTGAGCAACTCCGCTCCAGATGGGGTTGTCACAATGGAGGCAGAACGAGAAGATCCGGTGTAAGCAAGTGAAATTGTCGCAGGAGTCGCTCTGGTGGCTTCCTATGGAAAGGGAAGACTCAATTCACAAGCGGGGACATGGTAGAGTTCTCGGGATATTGCGGTTGTGGACCGTAAGGAGGGCTGCTATCATTGTGGCAAAATGTGTCATATTAAGAGGAACCGTATGAAGCTCAAAGCTGAGAAAACTAAAGACAAGGATGACCGGGAGGATCTCACGGCATTTGGAGATATCATCATTACAGCAACCGACGCAGAAGAATCTTGTGACCTGTATCATGACAACAATTGGGTCAATGACACGATGACGTCGTATCACATCACTCCGTAGAGGAAGATCTTTACGTCATACCGAGGCTGTAGGTTTGGACGTGCAAAGATGGACAATAAAAGAACAACTGCAGTTGCGAGCATCGATGATGTGTTTGACAACGGAGCTTGGCGAGAAGCTCGTTCTCAAGTGGTGCAACATGTATCGAGTTTGTGCTACAACTTGATTTCGATAGAAAAACTGGCGGTTGATTGATTTCACAAACTGTTTGGGGACAAAGATTGGATGCTTATGAAATGTTTCTAACAGTTGGCTCGAGAAAATACCTGTACAGACTCAAGCCGTTGAAAATGCTAAGAGGATGATTCTGGAGATCGAATATGAGATCAATAGTTACTTTGCTACATCACTTCACCAATCATGGGTCAATAATGCTCCACCTGCGAGAAATTTATGGAAATTAAACAACTCTTGTGTGCTCAGGGTAGTCCTTTGGTCGGCAATCAGACTGTGGTGCTGGCCAAAGATAGCTTGCTAAAAAGGAAAATAAATAGCTCTGGATAATTGCACTCTGTGAGTAGCAGTTGTTCATCGACCACTTTCCTATAGATTGCATGTATCATAAGAATTCAACGTCATTGAAAATCCAGGTAGGAAACATAGATATTCTTCAAGGGAACCTTTGGACAGTATGAAGAAATCAAGTGACACATGGGAGCATTGTGGAATGTAATAGTCTCAGATCTCAGCTGGACTCTCAGGTCGGAAATAAAGAAACAACAGAACTTAGAAACTTGAAGAGGAAGAATCACAACAAACATCTAACTGCGATAAGAACGATTTATGAAGAGGAAGAATCACAACTTCTAACTGCGACAAGAACGATTATGAAGCAGCCACATCAAGTAGTAAAATATCAGGGTATCATATCAAAGTTTCTTAGATGATTGTTAAGGCCAGGACAGTAATTACATTTAAGATTTACGGCAAGTATGTATCAGTTTGCAATTAAAATTGCACATTATAAGAATAAACAAATCCATTTCAAGAAATTTATGCCCAATGCTCACCCATGATAGTATTAGGCATCAGTTTAAGGTTACCATGTTGCATAAAAGTGGAATCACCATGCTAAACTATAAAATGACACCAATAAGAGAACTGGAAAAGATCATTAAAAAGGATTGCATTATAACTTACTTTGAATATTTTACAGACTAATAAGCATTTGCTTAATCGACCACATAATGACAGATCCTTCAACACATCTCGTCAGAACTGTACATTACAAGTAAGTCCTGTTTACTCTCTACTGTGGTAAGTCTGACAAGCAATGCATGAAAGCGAGCTGATTTTTTATAAAGACAAAAATGAGATGTCAATTCATACAAGGATTTGGAAAATTCTCCATATATGCTCCTCCATTTTGAACATTAGAGTCTCCAAACAGAAGCAGCAGATGCAGTATTAGTTCATTACACACAAATTAAACCTGCTAATCCATGAAAACATTATTGACATTACAGCAGAGAAAGTGGGAAAGATGATGCTTATTATCAAATTTGGGAAACTTACGGCTAGTTTGTTACATTTGTGCAAGTTGCGACAGGCCAAGTGGTCGACCTAATTTCCTGAAAACCAATAACAGAAGTACCTGTCTCAACCAAATTAATGGGTCTAGAAGGACAACAATGTGACATCCTAGGTAAAATAATACTTTTATTTCAAAAAGGAGCAAGAATGAAAGTCATTGAGAAGAAGCATGACACATACCTCACATATCAAAATTGGAGAAAATCTAATTTCTTGAATAATGGTATACACTGCAACTGCAAATAATTCAGTCTCATAATTGGTCCTATTAAAAATTATATGCTGAATACAAAACATAAAAGTATTTTTCCATTTTTTTATAAAAATATTGCATTGTGATGTGATTCAGGCATTGCTCATGGCATACACAGCATGGCAATCATCATTGAGAAAATATTGCATCGCGATGTGATTAAAGCATTGTCCATGATATGCTTGAGAGTTGCCTTAATAGGTAATAAGCAAGATGTATTCCCAAGTTGCTCTAATCAGAATTAGAGCATAAAAATTACAAACCATGATGACAATGAAAAATTGATGCAAGCCTAAGATAAATCTCAACTATAGATAGGAAGAACTTTTTGGGTATATTATCAACAATCTCATAGTAATCTGAACCTAAAATGGTGCTTCAGTAATCAATAAAATAATACACTTCATCATGAAAAGAAAAGTGGAGGGAAAAACTCACCTTTCCATGTGCAAGAAAATGATATGCTTCTCATCCACTCATTAAAGCACCTGGAAATTAAAACTAATTAGATTTATCATAACAATATACACTCAAAATATTTCACTAGTGACAGCAAACAAGTTTCCAAAGGTTATATATTAGACCCTGGCGCAGGGCTGTGAGATCAAAAGAGAGCATCTTAATCTTAAAGATGACCAATGAAAATATCCAGTTAAAAAGAACTGACATTCTATGATGCATATCACCAGTAGTATAGTAAATATATGCAACAGCAGAACACTATGATAAAAATTATAATCATCTATACTAAAAAGCATACATCTTATTTCATTTGTATAATGTATATTTGGTTGAATCATGACAAGCAAATACCATCATCGCTGTCACCCAAGTTTCTCTCCATAGTAATGGGCATAGAAACATGACAAGCAAATACCATCAGCATCATCATCCAAGTACCAGGCCATCATAATGGCTCAGGTATAGAGCCTGACACAACCTCCCAAAAGGCCAGATAAACTTCTTACGATTGGCGGTGAACTTAACGTAAACTCTCAGTGGTGTTGTAAAATTCATAGCTAAGGCAACTATGAAAAAGAAAGGACCTTGAGACAACCATAAATAAGAAAACAATCAAAAGAATATAAGTAAAAGGCCAATCCACATTCCAACAAAATAAGATCAAGATAATTAATTACATCCAACAAATACCTAGTCACACCCTTCTACCATAACGTAACTCGGAAGGGAAAATTATGAAATGATCACAAACTCTAAACTTACACCAAGACACTGCCAGATTTCACCTATGGGTCGTTCCCAGAAGCTAGTATACAGCTCAGCAGTAAGGATTTGAACTACATTTTTTAATATACAATCATGGTAGTCAACGGCGCACCTCGGGCGGGCCTCGGAGCAAGGCACAGCATCTATGTTGTACTGGGCGCTAGGCGAGGCGAGACGACAGGCCACCCGCCTCGCCTAGGCGCGCCTAGGTGTCGCCTAAGCGCCCGCCCAGAATCTGGTGCTCTTGAATTAAAAAATTATGCATTTATGTATACAACAAATATGTAGTATAACTAATAAGCAATAAACATTAACCAATAAGTACAAAAGTAATATAAGAAGCCAAAAAGATGAAATAATAAATGTTCAACATCAAGAAAAGATAATAAATATAATTGTGCGGCCCTAGGCGACCCTAGGCGGGTCATTTTTTCCCCTGGGCGACCCTAGGCGGGCGCCTAGGCGAGCATCGCCTCACCCAGGGAAATTTTCCCCAGGTCGAGGCGAGTCCTCTGTCACAGGCGCGCCTAGGCCGCCTAGGCGCGCCTAGGCGTCGCCTGTGACAACATAGCACAGCATATGCGCCTCACACTTCACTAGGCGAGGCACACCTTTCCCCGAGCGTACCCAAGGCGCGCCTTAGGTGCGCCTTTTAGCAAGGCGCGCCTTAGGTGCGCCTTTTAGCAAGGCGCACCTAGACGCGCCTTATGTGTTTTTTGTTTTTTACAAAAAAAATGAGGCAGGAGATAGTCCTTACCTCATACAAGTGGGAGGGAGATAACCCTTTCAACGGTTGTCAAAGTTGGCTACAGTTGAACTTGAAAAACTAAAATTTACTAAAAGTGTGGTAGAAAAAATACAAATTCTTGTTAGTTTTGTTGAGTGCTATTGTTGCTCTGCTAGTTCACTTGATTATGTTAACATGTTTTTGTTAGTTAATATGTTATTTGGTTTTATTTCTTACGTTACTAATTTATTTATTTATTTATGTATATTTTTATTTTTATTTGTTTTGCGCCTCACTTCACTCAGGCGTGCGCCTTGCTCCTCGGACGATATGGACCCTTTGCGCCTCGAGTACGCCTTGCGCCTTTGACTACCTTGTATACAATGTAGCATCAAGAATGAAAGATCATGAAGCAATCTTTATTGAGTTCTAGGGGTGTCCACTAAACATAAGACCAGTCCTCACGGGAGAATGTGCCATAACAGGGATGGCCTTAACTTAATACACAAAACGGGTGGACCAACTTGCCAACATTCATCTGAATTAATTCAGGATTACTCTTACTACATCCCTGGAACGAATCCAAGATTCATGAGCCCCACTCCGTAGAGGATCACAAAAGTTTCCCTTGGTACCAACTAAGGGATAAGAAGTGTCTCCGTCTATATGGGAATAGTAGTCATCATCCATGCACCTCCCCCCCCCCAACAACAAACACCTCCCGCAGGCCGGAAAATAGAAGTCTTACCCCAGTTTATCTTGCTAAGACAATTATATGATAACATGAAATGATTAATCCATTGTATAAATATGGTCATACCTTATGGCACTAAGGGGCTGGTTGGTTGCCCGTAAATAGGAACGCCATGCAACATTTGTTGGAAGCGTGTTATAAATATTGTTTAGTTGCATGTAAGTGGTGTTGCGAGATTTAGAAATCCATTGTTTGGAATGATGTAATTAGAATGTTATGATGCAACTTTTGTTGCCATAAATATTGAATGGAGAGATAATGGAAGGAAATGATGTAAAACATGTTGCCATTAGTGGTGTTGTGGCATTTTGACTTGAAAAAAAAAAAACAAGATAGTTGGGAGAGTTTTACTGTCTTATGCAACATTTGTTGCACTAATTCTACCATTTACATCAAACTAAATATTGTAAACTGCAATCTTTGTTGCATGTATTTGCATTTACATCAAACCAAACACCCCCTAATATTAAGCTTGTGTAGTGGTAAGATTTCTTTATTCAAAATACAATTATAGCCACGAACTAGTCAAATGAAATCATGCTCATAAAGATGAGTTATTAAGTATGTAATCAACCCCTAGTTTGTTTCGGGTCATTCGTCAAATAACCTTGCTTAGGTCCTTTAGTAATCATTGTTGGGCAGTATTTTAAAAGGCAAAGGCGTCACGTGTAGGCCCCTTGGGGACGAGGCATAGGTCCCAAGACGTGGGACATAAGTTTTTCGGAAATTAAATTTATATTTAAAAATACATAATAACATTTGAAAAAATGAAAAAAAAAAAGGTGAAAATGATCAATAATAAAACATAAGTTAAGAATAAAATCCAAATTTCCTAAGACAATTATCAAACATATTATAACCATTCTTTAAGAATACGGGTCTAAGACTAAAATATTTCAGTAATTAAAAAATAGCAACTAGTTGATTATCAAGAAACACAAAAACGTAGCTATTGTCAACTCCAAAAGTATCAAAATAACAAAGATTTTAAGAATCCAAGTCTGGCTCATCCATGAGGAATTAGATCCATAGCAACACAAAAGTTGAAAAAGGGAAAGAGATAAAGAGAAAAAAAAGAGTTGAAGAAATACCTAGGTTGAAGATGTTGATGCAATTGCAAATATCGAGAGAGTAGGAATCTGCACCTTAAACAAAGAGGGAAAGAAAAGGTTTGGATAGTGTAGTCGTAGATGGGTAGAAGAGAATTTTATAAAGATTTAGAGTTGTCACAAGTGGGTAATTGAGCTCTATGTTGTTATAAACCACAACCCCAGAAGAAAAAACCCTCTCTTAGTTGTAAGTTTTTCACATGGAGCGTTAAAAATGCACTCCTCTAAGTGAAAAATGCATACCCCAATAAAAAAAATACGCCTCTTAGGCTTATAGTTTAATTAAACAAGTCTGATGACTTTTTTGGATTGCCACGGGGCAAAATGTTCCTTAAAACAAGTCTCAGGAAGGGTTTTTTAGAACATTGTTGTTGGGTGACCCTTGATTTCTTATACTCAGGTCATTTCCTTCTTTTTCGTGACACACATAGCCAGGCCACTTGCTTTTTTTTAATTGCAGTAGACCGATTTTGCTTAATTAACTCGATCCTGCTTGCAGAATCATTGAACTTATCTCATTTAATCAAACATAATAGTCACAAACATGCTTAATTAAGTATGTCAAAATATATTTGACTAACTATACTTAATTAGTCCAAGCATGGCACATGGACGTAATGTCTTATGTAGGCGCTAAACTTTATAAATGTTTAATACAAAACAAAAAATTACTTACATATATAAACCACCAAGCCATTAACCAAAAATTTGGGATCCGTTGTTTTAATCACTTCTTCCATTTAGTTCTCTTTAAGGGTCATGTTCTCTGTAACACTACAAAAAGCCATATCCTTCTATAAAACTTTTGATGTGTTTGTTTAGGCCCATCTCTAGTAGTAGTGGCTCACTTTTTTGTAGGTTATATATACAATTATGCAGCTTCCTTTATTACCTCTACTTCAGAAAAAATTGGTTAATTTAGTTTTTCTTTTACGTATTCTATCAGTAAGAATCTCATTTGTTTCGATAAAGATTAAAGAGGGAAATCTGCCCTCTTATATTTTTACATCTAGGATCCAATCTGTATCACTGATAGGAACTGAAGATTATGGCAAGAAAAAAATGTTTGATTCAGAGGAAGAAGAGAGATAAATTGGAATTTAAATATAATTTGATTTGTCGATCCTAAAAAAGAAAGGAAAAAAAGAGAGCAAGGTTTCATTGTTGAGTGAAATATAGGAAATTCATGAAAAATTGCAATCCCCATCATTGAATAGTTTAACTACTATCTTATTGTTCCCCCTTATCAAAGCATCTATTGGTTTGGATTGCACAAATCTAAAGATTCAAAACTACCTACAGCGATTCTCTCATATTGCCCTCGACTATCGTCTCCTCCAACTTCTTACAATATCATTTCTTATTATATTGTTAATGTATTCTCACTCATCCATCTTAAGATTCTCATTTCGACTATCGTCTCCTCCACCTTTTGTACATGCTAGTCTATTAATCGCCCCATACTCTGAACCATAAAATACGATTAGTCTTATAGCAGCTTACCAAAAATTTCTTTCAACTTCATTCATATCCAATAATCACAAAGTACTCCAAAAAAATACTACTCAATTTTAACCACATATTTAATTATATGCATAACATCATTTCTAATCTCTCCATCATAGTAAATGATTGATCCAAAACATTGAATACTATCACTCATATGGATCTCTTGTCAATCGAAGTGAACTCCCCTATTTCTCTTTCACTTGTGGTTGAATTTACATTAGATACTTCATTTTCATAACACTAATTTGCAACTTAGGGTACTTTTGATTACAAGGTAAAAAATACGTAAAAAGTAAATTAATTTCACGGAATTATTTTATTAGAAACAAATTACCTGGAAAAAAAACTAATGAATTATTTTGGATGTTTGATTTTCATTATTTTCCATAAAAAATAGTTATTATATTTTCCTATGGGTTGGACCAGTTTTATTTTCTACCATTTTGGAGAAAAATATGAAAAATGATAGACCTTTGGAAAATAATTCCATAGAAAATATACGCTATCAAACACTACAATTGGTGGAAAACTTGTGATAGTAATATTTTCTACGAAAAAAAAGAGCTCAATCAAACAGCCTTAAACTCAAAGTTTTACACCACATTTCTATTTTAGCATCCAACTTTACTCTCATCGACGATATCATAGAACCTCCTCCTTGATATGCAAAGTAATTGCATCCATAATTAGCACAAAAAGTTAAAGACATAATGTCGATCTTTGATGTAAGTCAACCATGATAGGAAATGGTTTGCTATATGCTCGGATGATTTGCTATATGCTTCAATGGTCCGTACAATAATTATAACTCCATACATAAATATCCTTACTTGTCACGCCCCGGTTCCGCAGAACCGTTCGTCCTCGCTAAGGCATGATACCGCGTGAGCCTAGATTACACTCACGCAAGGCGGATTCCATAATGGCCAATTACAGCAGCTTGCGACGGAGTCGTCGCACAGAAGTCTCAAGTATAAAAGTTGAATAACACCAAGACATGTACAAAATGATACACTTTATTGATATTGAAACAAGATTACAAGGACACGAAGCCAGGATTACAAGTCGCTCAAGCTCACTTTATCTCTGATTACAATCACTCAGCTCTCTTTCAGAATACAAGTCACTCTGCTCCCTCTCATCTTTTAATACAATATAACGAGCCAGCAGATGCTTCAGAAGGCGATGTACATACATTATGTCCCGTATAGGTGAAGTCTTCAACACGGTCGCACGTCTCAAAATGCCAAGGAAACTCCATGTCTCAGCGCATCCAAGCGAGCTCCGTCTCGACGAGGAAGTACATTTAACCTGCGCATGAAACTGTTGGGTGGTCAGTACACAACCGTACTGGTGGTGTGAGCTCCTCGTCCGCTCTTACAAAACCAACACATTCATTTAGTTTGTGCAACTATTCTTTTGATTGTCTTTCTAATCTTACCTTAGGATCAATTTCATATTTAGACTCCTGGCCAATTCGTGTTGCAACCAACGTGATCGTACTATCAATTTCTTGAGACTGTGCTACAAAACCCAATTGTACAAACATCGTGGCCGTGCCATAAGATCCATTTGTGTGACAAACATTGAGGCCGTGCCTCGCAACTCAACATGGCTCAACCAAACTTGCCTTATGGCCTTTCTTGATTTAACTCAATGACTCAATCTCAACTTATACAACTATGTGCCAATGACTCAATACTCGACGCCATATCTCGTGTCGAAGCACATGTCTTTACTATAGTCAAATCTTAGCCTCCCTACTGGTATTGCAACCGTACATACCTTCTTAACTCAATTCGTGTCGTACTTGCACCTCCGTTGATTCGACCGACACCGTGCATGCGGATTGCCGCTCAGCACACCAACTCATCTATATGGAAGGTCACTGACAATTCAAGCCCTTGGACATGTAGGTGGTGCAGACAAGACCCTTGCAGCCAAGGGTAGCTAGCCATGTTGAAGTCCTCGAATCACCGCGGCATGTTCTTACCTAACTACCTTGCTACCCTCCTAAGCCGAAACGGTCTTGTGGTCCCAGGCTACCGAATCGAGGATGCGAAATCTTGTGCACAAATTGTCCATGATCACGCACCTACAAGAACTTCTAGACTCCACGTAAATGCATGGCTTAACCGACAGTACAACTTACTTCCTTTGCTTCACTTTTTTACTCTTTATACTTCTTTGCAGAGCCCAAACTAGGGATTGCCTCGGCAACTGACCTACAGTTCCGACATATTTTTCAGTGTTTCCATACCCTCTTTGACTCAAACTCAGGAATGACTAATTGATAGTCTTCCAGCATAACTTGAACCAACCGTGTTCCATTTCAATACCACGATCGTGCCATAAACCATGTGATACAACTTAGACCGTAGAACGAGCAAAAGATATGACAAGCCTTGCGACCGTGGGAACGTGCATTGAGACTGTGGGACAATTTTGCTATACCAAGCAGTGGGACAGTAGGACGGTGGAACATTGTATACTTTACCAAGCATCTATACCGTACGACGCCTATAACTATGCTAAGTCAATAGCCGTGTGGCAACATGGACCAACTTTTTCTTCTCCCAAGCCACGAGACGAAAAACCGAGTGTCAATTTGAAAGTACGCAGTGCAACATTTTTAAGCCAACCGTAGGACCTTTCCACATTCTAACTCAACCAGACCCAACGTTGAATTATTCCATTAGCTATGTGGCTTTATCTCTTTTATTATCAAACCTAATTTGTACATTTGAAAACTTCCAGTTATTAGTGTGAAGACCAAGCTGAGGTAAGTTTACCGAAGCAACCCACCTGAGCGAGAAGTTGCCTCGACCGAACGGAATTTCGAGCAAGTCGTTGCATGGCTAAATCCAAACGCCGTTGCGTTTCGATTCCTCCAGTTGAACTGAGCGGGACGGGGCATTACACTAATAGTCTGAATAGAGCTACAAGAGACTTGTTTTTTATCCAAATCACACCACATTATATCCTTCAAAATCATATATCTTACGACAAGTACAACCTATCTAGAACTAATTGTGCATCTAAATTAAGATTTTTTAGGTTGCTCTGGTTAAATTACTCGTAAAAATAACTCTTCAACTCTCCTCAATATCATTCTCTTAATAATACTTTGTGGCCTTCACTCTTCATACATTTAATATTACCTATGTCTCTACCCCTTTTCCTACCCTTAGCAAGCCTATAGATACCTTTTTCTCCTACTTTAGTCCTTAGTTCATATCCTCCTATAAAATTAATAATTGCTTTCTTAGCTTCCTACCTTGCTATAATTTATGTTTATCAAAGTATTCCTTATTTCTACACTCATGCCAATCTTTCTCGAAAATTCTTAATTCATGCAATCAAAGAGCACCCTTCAAGTTTCCCTAGACTATAAAAAGTTTAGACAAAGAGGTAAATTTTGTTATAAGGAACCAAAGTGCAACAAAAAAACTTACAAGATTTTTGCTAAAAAAAGAGTCGTAGTTTTAAAAAAAAAAATCTAATTTTTAATTTGGTACAATTTGTACCCAAATTAAACGACGACGTCAAGGGACTGTCAATTTACCGTCAACTAGACTTATTTGGATTATTTACGCAGGTAAGAAAAAAACTATAATATTCAAATATGGAACAAAGTGAAACATGGGAGAGAATGGTAAAATAGGGGTGTTTTAAATTTATATATAGGTATTCGGCTCATGTGCTCGCAAGCCGACTCGTTTTTATGTATATACTTATAAATAGAAATATCTTACACTAATAGACCTTTCCAATATTGTATGAAGTTCATTTAAACACTTTTAGTTTGATAGTATGCTTATTGAGGTGTACTTTGTCGAAGCTATGCTTTTGGTGTGGGAGAAAGCTCATGATTTCATAAACAAGCTCAATTCAAGCTTAAGCTTGTCTCTAACACAATCTCACCAAGATTTCGAGTTTAAAAGAGCTCTTGCTCACAAATAGTTTGAGAGACGATCTTGGGCTTAATTATAGGCTCGAGTAGGGGGGGTGCTCACTCAAAGCTCGGCTGGTTAGCACCCCTAGTTTAGACCCTACAAATTTGGGGCTCCATGTGCACTCACATCCAGTCCATACCATTTATGCTATGTGGCTCGATAGTGATCTTTGAAGTTCCGATGGATTCATTTTTATATTATTGGACAATCAGATATGAACCTAACATGGCTCTCTAGACCTTAAATCAACAATATGGATGTGTTAGTCATTGTCTTATATCTTCATGGTTCTCTAGAACATGGATAACAGGGAAATCCTCTCCAATTCACACCTTCAAACTCATTTCAGAATGTGCAGGAGTGAATAGTTCTATATATTTTTGTTGTCTCTTCAGAATGAAGCTTTTCTCACCAATTATAGAGAGAAAAGTAGCCATACAGGATTCATTGAAGCACTTGTGACTTCGATTACATCTTTTACATCCAATAGGCATTGATGTGGAATGAACAATACGTACATTGGATGGAAACGTTCTCCCCCAAGAAATGCATTTCCCTAGATACATTCATGCACCTTTGTGGGAATTCCCCTTAAAACATTTCTTCTTCTTTTAGGTGAATGCATCCTTCTAAAGAGTGAATGAGAGGTGAACTAATTCAGACCCCGCACCATGTCTACCCAAATTGATTAGACCAGATGATGTCTGGATTCATGGGATATAAAATGGATTTGATATCAAAAATATTATTTATTAAGTCATTAAGTGTTAGGACTAAATCATGCACCTCTGGTTCATTATTAAATACACGACCACCAAGTTATGCATCAAATTACACACAAAAGGGGGAAAGAGTTATCCTACTTTGAACCACAAAATTATTTGGGGATCAAAAATATCTGATAACTTATTAATCCTTAATCAGGCTAAGAAATTAAATGGTAACTACAAATATAATTTAATGCTGACCCCACGATTCGGGATAAAGGCTTTATTGTTGTTCTAGAAAATATAATTTGAACACCCACTTACCTCCTCCACAGTCTTGCTTCCTTCCTCTTCCTCTCCTCTTTCACTCAATCATGTCCCCTTCCACTTCTGTCCTCCCTTTCTCTTGTTCCACATCCTTTCTTGCCCCTTATTTCTCTTCTCCTTTATCCCTTTCTTTCACCTTCCTTCCCACCCTATTTATATGACTGGTCCTAATCATCCAATTAGAGTGTTGCCACTAGCACATTTTAATTTTCGTGTTATCCCCTTACTCTAGAATCTTCTAGATCATTTCCTATATATGATTCTTTTCCCAATATATATTCTGCATCCCCTCTACCGTAGCTTACTATGTGTTGCTATCCAAATTGGCATCACAAGTGACTTAATCAAGCACTAAAGATGTATATGCTCTACCTAAACATTATCCTTCAGATATATAACACGTCCCTTCTAGCATATTTGCTGAAACCATAATGTTCCTATCAATTGTGTCTGGGTTCCCAAACCTACACAACTGTAAAGATGGATGTGTCATATGAAAATCGTAGGCCATGTGGACTTATCTAGCACACTTTAAGGCCTCAACTTGAGTTCAATCACCGAAAATATCCACACATGGAAAGCAATAAAAAATATTTAACACAAAATTACATCATCAAGGATAGCTTCACTGAATTAGATGTGTTGTAATCCACACAAAAAACTGCAAACAATCTACAGATTCTAAACTGTTTTGAATATCATTATTTTGACAGAAACCAAGAACAATATTTTTTAACCTTTTAAATTTAATCTCATCAAGTAACCAAACAAAGAATAGAAGCTTTGTTGTTGTTGTTGTTGTTGTTGTTGTTGTTGTTGTATCATAAGATTGACTATCATTATGGAGTGTCAAGAATATGAATTTCTTTAATATTTTTAATGATTCTTTTTGTACAGCTTCGATTCATACATAACTGTACAGATCTGATTCGTAATGTTGTTGTTTTTGTTTCAGGACATCTAAATGATATAGATCTATTTTAACAGAGGGTTTTATTTTAGATATACTTTAATGATAGGAATTGACTTTAAAAAAATTAATCCTGATTCTAACTATTTCATCCAAGATTTAGAGTAAGGTTTTTAGCATATTTTATAGGATTTTAGTTCAAATCTTATACTCGAAAGAATGCCATGCAGTTCAAATGAGAAAATCCATATCGTCTACCATGATCAATATTATTGAAAATATTGGTTCTGATCAAAATTGCCACCCTCCTAAATATTATTGGAATTATTGAAAATCCATATTGCCTACAAGAAGATTTAGGAGGGTTTATGTCAGAAAATAAATGAGTGAAACTACCTAACCCATTCAACAAATGAGTCGCACATGGATTAGCCAGTTGACCCTTTTGACGAAACTTGAAATTGCAACCTATGTGTTGCCAAATTATCTAAAGTGTCTTGAAAACTATCATATACATAAAATTGATATTTAGTAGAAAGCTCGACTTGTTTATTATTGAGGTGAAGCTACACATATATAGGAGAGGCTAACCCCTCTCCATATTATTCTACTCAATGTGGGAGTAAAGGCCTATTAATACTCTCAACACTCCCCCTCAAGATGGGTGATAGATATCAATCATCTCCATCTTGTTACATAGTTTAGAAAGCCTCAATGAATTAAGGTCCTTAGTAAGACAATCTGCGACTTGTTCTTCTGATCGAACATGATCAAGCTTTAATATCATTTTCTCTAACTTCTCTTTAATGAAGAACCGATCGATCTTGATGTGCTTCGTATGTCATGCTGAATTGGAGCTATACTTAGTGCAGCTTGACTGTCACTCAGAAGGCGCAATGGTGTTCCCTGGTCCAGCTTCAATTCTGTTAGTAGTGCTTTTACCTACAACAAATCTGACACTCCCAGAGCCATAGCTCTGTATTCTGCTTCAGCGATCGATCGTGCTACCACAAACTGTTTCTTGCTTCTCCATGAAACAAGATTACCTCCCACAAAGACATAGTACCCTAAGGTAAACCTTATGTCGTCCACACAGCTTGTCCAATCTGCATCGCAGTATCCCTCAACACTCAAGTGTCTATTGTTCTTGAACCATATCTCTCTTCCAGGGGTCTCCTTCAGATATCTCAAAATATGGAAAACGGCATCCATATGGCCCTTCATTGGATCATGCATGTAGCGACTCACTACACTCACAGCAAATGAGATATCAGGGCGAGTGTGGCCTAGATAAATCAATCTGCCTACAAGTCTCTGATATCTCTCACGATCAACTGGCTCTCCTGCCTCTGCCCCTAACTTTTCTTTCTGATCAATCGGAGTGACTTCCGAACGACATCCCAACATACCAGTCTCTGTGAAGTAGGGTTAGGATTTTGTGGAGAGGGGTAGCGGCTAGGGTTTGGTGGAGAGAGGTGGTGGCTAGGGTTAGGCTCTGATACCAAATTGATATTTAGTATAAAGCTTGAACTTGTTTATTATTGAGGTGAAGCTACATATATATATAGGAGAGGCTAAACCCTCTCCATATTATTCTACTCAATGTGGGACTAAGGCCTATTAATACTCTCAACACATAAAACTCAAAATTGTAACTTATGACTATTCTGACAGTTGTGCTAACCAATTGAACAACACTATTTTGTTGATATAAGTTCTATTGTATAAGTTTTATTGAAATAAATGGTTTTCGTTAATCAGAAGGTTTAGCGGCTTTAGCTTTAGCTTTAGCCATTTATATTAGGGGATGGGTTTCGTTTAAAGCTGTAATGCATAAATTGGCTAGGTCCAATTTAAGTATATAAAGATCAACAATGGTCTGACCTGAACCCGACCCGACCCATTTGCCACCCTTAGTCCAAGGTGGCCACTATAGTTCCTTCACGAGATAGCTGCTAAAAACCTCTAAAATACAAACATAGTAGGTTGGGAAAATATAGACAGCAGCATTGGCTCATATTGTGATATACAGGCCAAAATTAGGCAGATTTGTCAATGTAACTGCCTAGCTACAGTCAATTAGTTAATGGTCAAATCTTGAGCTGGTTGGCAAACCCAATAACAAAAACCTATTTATGTCCCTTAAAAGATCCCCAATCACATATTTCCATCAAATGATTCCTAATATCCCTAATCCTCCACCTACATCTGCTCTCTGATTGTGAACGAAATCAAGGAAAATGAAACCAAGAACAGCTAGGTGATAACGATAGGAACAACGACATCAGTTGACAGCAACAAAGGGATCCCTACTGTCAAAATTCTTGAATGATCCATTTACCACCTTTCCTTTCGTATAATAGGAAGTCAGAAATTTTCAAATTTAGGGATAAAATTTGGGTTATTTACACGGAATAGGAAATGTTTTTCAAATTTACAAGAAAGGGGATGGAGCGCCATCACAGATGGTGCCCAAAAAATTTCTTGGTTATGGCACCATCAGTGATGGTGTCAAATGTTTTTTATATAGTTTGGGGCGCCATCAGGCATCAGTGATGGCGCCCAAAATTTACTTTTTTTAATGTGGCGCCATCATTGATGACATCAGATTCAAAAAAAATTTTAAACCTACCTTCATTAATGTGGCGCCATTGATGGCGCCATCATTGGTTTGGAGGAATGGTTCGGTTGGGATTGTGATACGGGGAAATCAGAAGCTGCCAAGCATCTCCCAATGTGTGGTATATAATGCCCATTTGCTTATATCTAAAAAATGACCATTTGCTGACTTAGAGCAACTCCAATGCAACAACATCAAAATATTCATTTAATGTCTGCTACAGTTTCTTGATGTTCCATTTGATATATATTCCAATCCAAAGTAATCGAATGATTAATGCTTGGCACCTTAAAAAAAATGAATCTAGCGCCATCAATGATGGCGCCACATTAAAAAAAATTAGGGCGCCATCAGTCAGTATAAAAAAACATTCGGCGCCATCAATGATGGCGCCCGACACTAAAAAAAAATGGTGATGGCGCCAGAACCAAGAAAATTTTTGGGCATCATCTATGATGACGTCCATCCCCTTTCTTATAAATTTGAAAAACATTTCCTCTTATGCGTAAATAACCCAAATTTTATCCCTAAATTTGAAATTTTCTGAAAAAAAAAATACTATGATGGTTATGTTGCTTTATATCTACCACATCTGCGATTTAGAAATCTATAGTTCTTTTTTATTAACAGATTAGCAAAAAATATATAGAGAGAGACCGGCACAAGATCTGTCCCTTTGTATTTGCTTCTATACTTTGCTTTTTGATCTCTCACTCGGATCTCTCACTATTACCCAATATGGTCTGATGTTGCATCAATACATCATTTAAATAAATATAGAAAGAAAAAAAGTCAGAAGATATATAATTGTTAATTAAGTATTGCATGCTATCTTTGCCAAGAGTCATGCTAATCTTTGGTGACAATAGCTACATTGACTGCTCCAAGATTCAAATTATCAGTACAGAATCACCCAAAAGAGGCCGTGAATTGTGAGGATAGATAAGATCAAAACTAACTCAAGTTCTAATGAGACTGATCCTGCTTTAAATTCCTTTCACGATCTAAACCAATTACTTGATTAAATAGGCAGAAATGGTCTCATCAAGTCACTATTGGGCATAAACCTGAAGAGCCTGCATCATACCAGACATTCAACGTGAAAAATCAAATATGCAATGCAGCTAAAAACCATGCCTTGTTCCATTGATGTTGAGAATGAACCAATTACTCTGCCCTGGCATTTAAAGGATTATTGGGATGTAAGTAATTAAACGCAAAGACTAACAAGACAAAAACAGTTATATATTCTTAATCATAATAATGAATCAAAAACTGATTTTCCATTAAAAAAAAAAGGTAATGCAAAACAGGTTGGCATGAAAATGATAAAGAAAAGCAGGTCTCCAAGTATGGGCAATTCAATGAATAATGCAGGATCCCTATGTTCCGTAAACAATAGGATTGCAAACCTTGATAGGTCCTCATATGGGGTAAGTGTTGGTGTAAGATAATAGGGAGTCGGGCACGACTGTAACTAAGGCTTGTTGCTTGCATCCTGTAGGATGCATATTCGAGTCACGGAAATAGCCTCTCCAATATATGGACATAAAGTTGTGTACATCTCGACCCTCCCCAGACCCTGTTCGCTACGTAAACAGGAGCCCCGTAGCACTGGGAGGTCTTTATTTTGTTGGTGTACGATAAATGACAGCAAGCATGTATGAGGATATGGGAAAATACTTAGCCTAACCACATGCCCATAGTTTTGAAATATTAAATTGCACTATTAGAGAAGAGAACGCCTTTAATAAGCAACAGGCAACAGTCCTGCGGCTACTTTAATGACTTACTAAGAAAAAGTATGAAATGTTATGTTGTATTGGACGTTAGGCGAGGCGAGGCGAGACCATGCCCGCCTCGCCTAGGCGCGCCTAGGCGGCGCCTAGGCGCCCGCCCAGAATTTCTTGTTGTTTTTCCTGTGTGCAGCAGTAGCAGTAGCAGATCTCAGGTTTCAGCCTTTCAGGAGATGCAGCAGCATTAAGGAGAAGGAGAAGCAATGTGAATTGTGAAGCAATGTGAAGCAATGTAAATTGTAAACATTAGTAGCAGACTTTTGTATTAAGGAGAAGCAATGTGAAGCAATGTGAATTGACTTTGAGTAGCAGAATTAAGGAGAAGCAATGTGAATTGACTTTGAGTAGCAGAATTGTGAAGCCCACCGCCTAGGCGCCCGACTTCGACTTCCACTGGGCGGACCTAGGCGCCCGCCCAGGCGCGCCTAGGCGCCCACCGCTGAACCCTGCCTTGAAATCCCCAGGTCGAGGCGGTGTACTCAAATCGGGCGCGCCTAGGCGTCGCCCGTAATAACATAGATGAAATGTCATCTTCTAAATGATGCTGGACAAGTCAATAAATCTAAAACTTGAACTCTTTCTAAATATGGCAAGTGGATCACAGATGAAGGTTTCAATGAAAACAGCTACATATGCTCTACATGGAAATCCTATTGCCACAAGGTCTTGCTAGTAAAGGGCCTGGGAGGAGGATCGAGAAGTAATCAGTGTTTCATTAAGAGGTTGTTCCATGGCTCAAACCTATATCTATGGGATGCAAACGCCAAAGCTAGGTATGTCCCAAGCAACAACCCCTCTCAGCTACGTATTACATAAAAATTATCATCCTTGTGTACCTAGGCATTCACTGATGCAGGTTTTAGAAAGGGTCAAAATGTATGAATCCTTTACCCACATAATACGAAGAATTATTTCCATGATTCTTAACCTACATCCTCAAGAATGCAAGGGTCGAGCAATATCGTCATGCAAAGCTATGCTCTCCTAGGCTGCATAGAAACGGATGCCTATTTTGACGAATTCGAAATACAGCACTTCACAGAACTTTGGGATAAGCTATGATCTCCTAGCCAGCATAGACACGGATAAATATTCGGATATGGACACGATAAGGATTCGGAATACAACACTTTACAGAATTTTGGGATACATATACAACATGAATATGGTTATATATACATATGAACACATATTTATATACGTATTCTATATATTAGATTGAATAAATCCAAAATTAAGCATTTCTTGGGTAACTAGGTTCTAAATGTTTTAGAAAGGATTAATATAGCTTTCTCATATCTGAATTATGTTTGTCACAATCACAACATGCCAAATATGGGGCCTAGACAGAGACGAATCATAACTGATAGGACATCAAAGAAGTATCATGTGCAATACATGTCGGATACGGTCCTCCCAAGGAATATACATGCAAGATAGATGCTCTCATTGCTCAGAAAACTAGAACCACAAAATTCAACTCACTGTAAACAAGAATTTATGCTAAACAGAAGAAGCGGTGGAGTGCAGCAAATTCATTAACTACAAGTACAAAAAAGCACAAGAGCTATAGCACTACATTTAAAACCTTGTATACACAGAATATGAAAGTAACTTTTTTGATACAGTTGTATTCAAACATTTTACTGCAGTTATATAAAAGTACAAAATAAAATAAAAAAACGTTAGCTTACAAACTTTTATTCGCCTTTCCATGGAATCAAGTCACTTCGAGGGACTAATATTTTAGACATTTGCTCTTCCGCTTCAATGTCATTAACAACTTTACGACATCTTGGGAAGCCACAAAAGCAGGCAAGTTGTTTATCCTTTGAAAAAAATCTGTATGATAAAGTTAGTACTCAGGAAATACGGGTATGAAAAAGAAGACGGGATGAATAAACTGGTCAAAACCTGTAATCATATGTCAATTCTTCCCATTGGTCAATGTCACGTTTTGCAAAAATAATAATGTGGTCAACACCACTAACACTTATCACCCTTGAATGACAATTTGGCTGCACGGAAAGAGATAATTAGTAAGTCTTTTCGAGATATGATGCAGATAGCAGCCATGTACATGTAAATAGAATATGCAAAAAGAATTTGTTTCGGAGAAAAAAATTAGTAATGTTCCCTGTTTGCACACTAGGAATTGTCAATACTTCTTATGGCTGGCCAACTAGAGAGAGAAGATAATACAGAATCAAGCTAGAACATACACGTAAAACTTTGATTATACCTAAAACTCAATAACAACAACCAATTGAGTATCCACACACACAAAAACATCACAATAAAAGGGGAAACGTAGCTGATCAAGAGATACAGATGGCTTTTACTATAGAAGGAAACGAACAGATCTTTCTACTGGAAGAGACATTCTTTATCTACTTGTCCAGTATTAAAAGATCATTTCCTATCCTCTCAACCAGACAGTAAAATTAAGCCATGATGAAATTACAGAACTGAAACTTGCTACATGCAAAAAAAAAAAAAAATGGAGATCTTATTCCACAGGAAAGAGTGTTGTTTTCCACATTGTTATATTCTTCAACAGTTAGCTACAAAGTTAAAGCTACAGATAAATTAATTTGCATCTGAAGCGCACAAAAAACAATTTCATTTCTATTGATCTATCAAACGATATAAAACATATTTCAAGCCACATGGCAAAGTTTTCCTAATGCAATGTTACCGAACTAAAGAAATTAGGGAAGCATGTTCCCGAAAGAAAAGTTATCCTTCAAGCTTTCCAACAAGAGAATAATAATTAATACGACAGAGAATTTGCAACAGTTGCTCGCTTCAGGAAATAAAAGAAAAACATAAAACCAGTCTTCATCTTTTCAAGCTCAAGGAGCATCAATTTCACAAGCCTACAGGAGTTTAAACTAGAGTCCTTGAATACATAACCAATTAGCAAACAAGGTTTCAAAAGTTAGATCTTGTCTAAACGTCACATAGCTCTCTAGCAATTTACTTCTGGTATTTTCAGACTGCAGTTTCTCAAAAAAGCCTATAGGAGCTTATAGTAGACGAAGATTCAGACAACTATCACTAAGGTCCCTAAAAGTCTCTGTTTCTCTCGCGTCACACAGATCTCTGGCATTTCAATCCTGTCTATTTGACTTGCTCCAATAATTTTAATTAATGCATATATATATGTAATAATATAAGAACATATGTATTTTTAAATATGTCATAAAACATTTGTCCGCCCTCCAAATCACAAAGACAATCATCCATCGGGCCATTCACAAATATATAGGACATCATCTTACCATGTACTGCTGCTTGCATCATGGGCACACCTAGTTGCATGCCAGCCTGTGAAGGTACCAACATTCCTTCTCTATTTTAAACTTTACTTTCAAAACAATCATTTGCTTGCAGGTTTTCAAGTTTTTTCTATATTCGACCAAGTGTTGTTTCATTTCAAAATAAGCCAGTATAAACATGAAAGTACCCAAAACAATTATCTTAGAGTTAGCCATGATGTGGAACCATGTAGAGAATCCGTTCCACGGATAGATTTTTCGACTATCAAAAATAAAGCCAATGAGAAAATCACAAGTCACACAAAAACAATTAGATGAAGTATGATTGCCTCTTCCTCTCCATTAAATAATCCCTAGGGTTCAAAAAATATGCAAATAACACAATACTTGTCTCAAAAACCTTAATTGTAGTAAACAACAAGGTTGTGAAAAGTGCTAGGCGCTAGGCGGGCGGGCACCTTCAGCCTAGCCCACCTAGGCGGGTGCCTAGGCGGCCACCTAGATTTAGGCGGTTCAAAAAAATTAAAAGAACCCAAAAAATCTACTAAAAATTGCAGAAAAAATCCATAAAGCCCCAAAACATGCATAGTCGGACGTCAACGGGACTAGGCGGGCACCTAAGCGGGCATCGGACGGACACCCGGCGCCTAGCGCCTAGGCGGCCTAGGCGGCCGCCTTTTAGAACATAGGTAAACAACCACATATGCATCCATTATTTCATGAATGGAATACAAGAGAACCCAACCAGTGTACTTGGACCAACTATGCCACTGCCTTAGGGTCAAAACATTCACTTTTCAATTAACTGTGAATTAGGATCAAGGTTCGCAGTATCGGCCGGCAATGATACGTATTGACAGTATAATATCGGTTTTGCGTGTCGGATATGATATTGATCCTCACAGATACCGACCGATGCCGAAATCGGGGCTCACTTTTCCTGCCAATTCAGCAAAGAAAAATTAAAAGAAAAGGAGAGACGAACGACAAAAATTATAATGTCAACACAATGATTTGAACCTGCCAAAGATCAACATGCTACAATGCGTTGATAAAACATATTATCACTGTTTCCATATATCGAAGTTGTACACTATAAATTCACAGCATTCTTACATCTTAACATTATTCCTTTTCAAAAGTATCTATTAAGGGTGTATTTTATCTAATAAGCAAGTAAACAGAAAAAACAATATGTATTTTGGATGGACATTGCAGTAATTTTGAATGATCTTTCATTCGAAACTAAAGGGAAATAACAAATAATACATAAGGTTATGCCTAAATGAATCAAATACTTTTCTACTATTCTAATTTTTTATTATCTTTTGGCTTTATGAAACCAAGAACTCCGATATGAGACCGTCGGAACTGCCAAAACCACCAATGTTGATACCCATAAGCAGGGATAAAAACTAATATTCGATGTCCACTACGCAAGTAATATAAATCATTCATCCCAGTACCAATACTGTGAAGCTAGATTAGGATGTAACTTATTACAGTTTTCACATATATGAAAAGTATAAGAATAAAGTAATATTTGGGTCTACTATGCAAGTATCTAAATTTTTCATAAGCACTCTTTCAAAGTGCACAGTTCATAGTACACATAAGCACTTCAAAACAAATATTAAAAAAAATTACAGAAACAACTATGGATATGCTTATTTCATCAAGAATAACATAAAATAAACAAGATGAGATAATAATTGATCAATTGGCTGAAGATGATAAGGAGCTAACTAATAGAAAAAATAGAAGCACCCAACTCATATACTTTAAGATAACAAGAAACTTCCATGTGTCGTTCTTACTTCACAAGAGTGGTTAATCAGATGGGCTATGCTTCCTGCTCTGGTAGCATCAATGACACGCTCATCGTCTATTCGGAACATGTAAGTGCCTGCACCCTGCATGGAAAAGATAGCATTGCAGTCTCTAACAGTTGGAAGGCAGATATTGTGTGATCTAGTCTCAAATGTCTCTAACAGTTGGAAGGCAGATATTGTGTGATCTAGTCTCAAATGACAAGAAAGATTGCGGAAATGGTTAATAAACTTTGAGATGATAAATAGCATGTGCAAAAACTTTCCATGCTAGATTGTTATTAAGGTCTCAATATCTGACTGACCCTTGTTTCTCCAAACCAAGTCAGTAAATGGGAGCATTATATTGGAAATAGCATCGATCTGCTCACTCAAAAACTAATATAATTATGGACAGATATTAAATTTGAATAATATTTTAAGATATAGAACCCTTCTGCAATGGAACATGTAAATGTACTAAACAGTTGCCTAACAGATTATGAGAGATAAAAGTTCAATTGATAAACAAAATGTAAGCGGGTAACAGTTGGTAGAATAGCAAGATATGAGAACCAATATTTGCAATGACGTGGTAAAGGTGGGATGTGCACTATTGTAATCCATTTATATGTAACCAGCATATTTAAGATCGGCTAGAGTTCACTTATAAAACTAAGGTTGTGAAAAGCGCTATGCACTAGTCGGGCGGGCACCTGCCGCCTAGCGCCTAGCCCGCCTAGATGAGTGCCTAGATCTAGGCGGTTCAAAAAAATAAAAAGAATCCAAAAAATATACTAAAAATTGCAGAATAAATCCATAAAACCCAAAACATGCATAGTCGGGCGTTGGGAGAACTAGGCAGGCACCCAAGCGGGCATCGGACGGGCACCCGGCGCCTAGTGTAGTGCCCCGTCCCTACATCGTGCCCCGTTTTCCGTCTACGGGGTGCGCGATAAAAGAACATTGTCGCTACCGATTTGGTCGAAACCGATTAGTCGGGATCGATTGAACGGGACCGATTGAATTAAGATCATTTTCTCGTTATGAAATGGCTTCTTCAGAATCAAGTCTCATATTCAGCGGGTTGCGCCTCGAGGATCGACTCTGCAGCTGAGTCGGGAGAGACCTCCCGTTGCTCTGGTTTTTCATGTCGCACTTGCTTCTTTGGCTTTGGCTTTCTGAATGCGTTTTCGTGAATGTTTTCGATGGTTTTCATGGCTTACGTTCTTCGAACTTCGCATTTGTATCGAACTCATTGAATAGGGCAGTGTTTTGACCAGTTGCTTATGCGATTTTAGGTGATCGCATAAGCGCCATCTAACGCAATCAACCGGTCTCTCGCCTCAAGCAAAATCAAGGTGAGTGAATGACCCTTCTTTCCCTTTTGACCCTTTTGCCTCAAACAAATCAATACGATAAATGCGAATGAAATGTTCGCCGTAGATGCATAGACACAGACTTATTTTCATGTAAGTGTCGCGTGCTTTACTTGCGTATATAATTCTTAGAGCTATTACATGCTTGCTTTTTACATACTTGCTTTTACACATATGCCATAGAACTGTGTTACACCAATATTGATGCTATGAATAAATGTCGCAATGGTAAGGCGGGACACGTTGAAATGGGTTAAATAACATGATGTTTGTAGACCATGCTTGAGTAAGTAACTTAGTTTTACACGGTAATGGACAACTTGTGCACAAGGGTTAGGTTCCTAGAACAAAATTTCGGGGCCACGGGACCGATTCGGCCTAGGAGGAACCTAAATAACTATGTTGGGTGTTAGCACGGATCATTCGAGAAACTTCCAACGGGTTCACAACCGCGATGGAAGAGTCGCCGTCTAAACCAAGCTATAACGTCCAGGATGGCTAGACTTGCCAGTGACCTTCACTTAAAGCACGTGCAAATTTATGTTAGCTATAATAACAATTGACAAGGAAGAACATGGTAAGTTCATGCTGCAATGGCATGCTCTGTCGTGAATAAGTTTCATGGTAATTTACATCTGCTTGTGCCTATTAAGATTTGTTCATAAAATTTACTAGAATGGCTACAAAGATCACCAATTATATCATATAACTTCTTGAACCAAATGAGAAATGGACACTAATTAGTCACCCACCAGTATATGTAAACGTACTAATCCTCGCTCTCCATAGGTGCTCCGAATCAACCAGGACGTGCCACCTAGCTGAAGGCAACGTTCGTATTTTTGAAGCTTCGTCCACGTGCCGAAGACTTTTGATGAACCCTTTTGAAGACTCTATACATCAGTCCAAGAAAGATGTCGCGACTCCCTACCATTCCATGTGGTTTGTATATGCTGGTTGTACAAGGGATGTAATGTATGGAACGACTATTTCGTCATCGTTCGTTTTGAGTCAAGTTTGTAAGCCCGCACGGCATCAAGTTGTAATCGAGTCATGTAAATAATGTTTATTATCAATTGTTAAGTATTATTAATAGTGGGCTTTAGTCCCACATTGGAAAAGAGAGTAAAGAGAGGAGCTAGACTCTCCTATATATATGTAATCCCTCTTCATAATAAAATTAACCAATTATTCTTATTCTACATGGTATCAGAGCCATAAACCATCCTCCTCCTATCTCTCCCACACACAAAAAAACCCTAACCCTAATTCCCCCCTGCTGCCCCGCCTCTCCAGCCCCCCCACAGCGCCCCCCCGACCCCCACCACCCATAGTTTTAAAAGACGAAAGGCGCAAAGGTTCCTGGAGCCTGAGGCGCTAGGCGCGCCGTTTGAAAACTAGGCGCACTTTTTTCTTTATATGTAAAAAAATTTACATTTAAAAACTTAGCTACATAGAAGTCCAAATTCCTTAAAAATATCACTAATTATAGACACAAAATTATTCTTTATATATATATATATATATATATATATATATATATATATAACAATCTAAAAGTCCATTAGATATAAATAACCCAAACTATATACATATATATAAGCCTTTAAATATAGAAGTACATTCTAATTTAGAAAACAATCTAAAACCCACAATAATATTAATGACAATAATTTCTATACTTTCCAATAAAGTCCATAAACTATATAACATGTATATAGAAGGTTGGAATATATATATATATATATATATATATATATATATATATATATATATATATATATATATATTAAAGTAACTTTACGCCTAGGCGCGCCTTGTTGAGCGCCTGGAGCTTACGTCTTTCTACACTAGGCGCGCGCTTTTTTAAGGTGGTGCGCCTGGCTTGTTCCTAGACGTTGTCCCTGCGCATCGTTGCGCCTAGGCGTGCTTTTTAATTCAATGCCACCACCTGCTGGCCCCTCTCCAGCAGCCCCCCCCCCCGGCCCCCACCACCTATAGTTTTAAAAGGCGAAAGGTGCAAAGGTTTCTGGAGCCTGAGGCGCTAGGCGCACCTTTTGAAAGCCAGGCGCATCTGAGGCGCTAGGCGCACCTTTTGAAAGCCAGGCGCATTTTTTTCTTTATATGTAAAAAATATCTACATTTAAAAACTTAGCCACATAGAAGTCCAAATTCCTTAAAAATATCACTAATTATAGGCACAAAATTATTATATATATATATATATATATATATATATATATATATATATATAACAATCTAAAAGCCCATTAGAAATAAATAATCCAAACTATATACATATAATATACAAACCACATATATATAAGCCTTTAAATATAGAAGTACATTCTAATTTAGAAAACAATCTAAAACCCACAATAATATTAATGACAATAATTTCTATACTTTCCAATAAAGCCCATAAACTATATAACATGTATATAGAAGGTTGGAATATATATATATATATATATATATATATATATATATATATATATATATATATATATATAAAGTAACTTTACGCCTAGGCGCGCGCTTTTTTAAGGTAGTGCACCTGGCTTGTTCCTAGGCGTTGTCCCTGCACATCGTTGCGCCTTGCGCCTAGTCCCGCACCTAGGCGCGCTTTTTAATTCAATGCCACCACCTGCTGGCCCCTCTCCAGCAGCCCCCCCTCCAGCGCCCCCCTGCTGGCCCCTCTCCAGCGCCACCCCCATGGCTGCTCGCCCCCACCAGATATACATATAATATACAAACCACATATATAAAAGCCTTTAAATATAAAAGTACATTCTAATCTAGAAAACAATCTAAAACCCACAATAATATTAATGACAATAATTTCTATACTTTCCAATAAAGCCCATAAACTATATAACATGTATATATAAGGTTGGAATATATATATATATATATATATATATATATATATATATATATATATATATATATATATATATATATAAAAGTAACTTTACGTCTAGGCGTGCCTTGTTGAGCGCCTGGAGCCTGCGCCTTTCTACACTAGGCGCGCACTTTTTTAAGGTGGTGCGTCTAGCTTGTTCTTAGGCGTTGTCCCTGCGCATCGCTGCGCCTAGGCGCACGCCTAGGTGCGCTTTTTAATTCAATGCCACCACCTGTTGGCCCCTCTCCAGCAGCCCCCCTGCCGCCCCCCTCTAGCGCCCCCCTGCTGGTCCCTCTAAGCGCCACACCCCTGGCTGCTCCCCCCACCAGATCCAGCCCCCTGCCCCCCCCCCCCCCGATAGCAACCCCTTCCCTCAACCCCTGCCGCCCCACCCAGCCCCCCCCACCGGCTGCTCCCCCTACCCGCTCCGGCTGCACCTCCTTCCGCCACTAACCCTAGCCCATCCAACTCCTAACCCTAGCCGCCACCATGTTCCTTCTTCCAAATCCTAACACTAGCCCATCCATCTCCTACAAACCCTAGCCGTCTTTTCTTCCAAAAAACGAAAAGAAAAGCGATGTATTTCGAAGATAGACGGTAGCCAAATGCTTTATTTGTAAACCCTCTGTTCCTAGATTACGCCGTCAGGAATTAACAAAGGGTAGACAACTTGATTGTCTACGTGGATCTTTGTTTTTCCTACCCCGATCTTCACATCAAGATTTACACAGAGAGTGATCGTGTTTACTCCTGTGACCTGACGTGTTCACCAGCTACACAGAGAAGGAGCTTGTTACTCTTGTGTCATGTTGTCTTTACTTTACATGTGCGCGTCGGTGTTGGCCATGTTAATAGCGCACTCGTAAAGTTGATGTGATTATTGGGGTTGGGAAGAACTCGCGACGGTTGCATTCATTTCAAGATGACAAACCCGAAGGCAGATGATGGTGATTCTACTACCAGTGTCAGCAACGCAACGGGCACTGGCACGACGGTCTCTTCGACTCGACTCGTCGATCGTCGATTGGACGGACCAGATAGTTACTCAACATGGCGGAAGAAGGTTGAGAAAACACTTTGGGAGATGCGGCTGTCTAAACATCTGACTGACAGCCCTCCGGCAACGATTAATCCCACGTTTGAACAATGGGAGACGGATGATAGTCGGCTGTTTACACAGTTGATTAACTCAATGGAACCGTCTGTCTAGGACATGGTTCAGAACACAGACAAGGTCAAGCAGCTATGAGAGGTCCTCGCAACGGCGTTTGATGGAAAATGCGACTTGTCTCGTATCTACGACTCGGTTGTTGGCGTTTACCGAGCAAATCAGGAAGACAAGTCTCATAAGGACCACTTCCGGTCCTTCAAGGCTATGACAGATGAAATTGATCGTATTCTCCCTCTAGCGATGGATATAATGAAGCTCGATCTCAACGTGAGCAGCTTCATGTTATGACATATCTTGCCTCTCTCCGTCCTAATGCGGACTCGGCTCGATCACATATCATTGTTGGATCTGAAGTTCCGTCATTGATGGAGGCCCACTTCCGTGTTCTTCGGGCCGCAAAGGTCATTGAGACCATTCTGGGGGATGCTCCTGCTGATCGATCTGCCCTTGGTAGTGCTGCTCGTTCTGGCGTTCGTGGTGGGCGTAGTGGACGACGAGGTGGCCGGACTTATGGTCGTAATGGCGAGCGAGGCAATGGTGGTCGTGATGGGGGACGACTACGAACATGCTTCCACTGCGGTCAGCAGGGACATTTCCAGTGGCAGTGCCCTAAAGCTCATGATGCCAATATTATTTCGGACGCTCCTGATGATAGCGTTCGTTCGGTTCAGATGAGCGTCGATTCTTACGAGGATTTTTTTGAGTTTCAGGCTCAACGTCGTAGTGAGATATCCACGTCCGGATCCACTGATGGGTACTCTGCAGCTTGTGTGGTGCGATCAAAACAGTGGGTCATTGACTCCGGTGCGTCTGCTCACATGACTGGCGACGCAGATATGATCCGCAATTATATATTGGTGGGTCGTACTTCAGGTATTATTGTTGCCAATGGTGGTTCACTGACAGTTCGTGGGCGAGAAAGTGCCCGTCTTTCTTCCGACTTATCACTTCATTCTGTGCTGCATACACCTGAAAATCCATTTAGTTTGCTTTCCATTAGTCAAATTACTCGCGACTTACACTGCTCGGTAACTTTTTTTCTGATTGTTGTGTTTTTCAGGATCTGAAGACTGGGAAAACTATTGGTAAATGGCATGTGACTGGAGGCTTGTATGTGTTTGACGTCTCTTCTCCGGTTACTTGTGTCGGCGTGAAACTCAATGCTTTTGAGTTACATTGTCAGTTGGGCCATCCATCAATCCAAGTTCTTCAACAACTGTACCCATCTTTAGATGTTCCTTTTAATTTTCATTGTGAGTCGTGTCAGTTAACCAAACTTTACCGAGTTCCATATCCGGTAAGTCAGAATAAAATTGCGTCTGCTCCTTTCGAGCTGGTGCATTCAGATATATGGGACAGTGTCCTGTCAATTCAGTAATAGGTTTCAAATATTTTGTTATGTTTGTTGATGATTACTCACGTATCACTTTTGTTTATCTGCTAAAACAACGATCCGAATTATTTGAAATTTGGTGCAAATTCTATGCAAAAATTAAAACTCAATTTGGTGTTTTGACAAAATGTCTTCGAAGTGACAATGGTCGTGAGTATTTGTCTAGAGATTTCAGCTCGCGTCTGTCTCGACATGGCATCATCCACCAAACTTCCTGTCCTTCCACACCACAACAGAATGGTGTGGCCGAACGAAAGAATCGCCATCTCTTGAAAACAATGCGTGCTCTTATGTTTTAAGCACGTACTCCCAAAAAAATTTGGTCAGATGCGGTTCTTACAGTTTGTTATCTTATTAATCACATGCCATCATCCGTACTAAATGGTGCTACTCCTTTTTCTCGGTTATATCCCGATCGGAATCCGTTTTCCCTTCCTCTCAAAACGTTTGGGTGCCTGTGTTATGTTCGAGATACCCGACCGACTCTTTCTAAGCTAGATCCCAAGGCAATCCGTTGTATTTTCCTTGGTTACCCTAAGGATCAGAAAGGGTACCGATGTTTTTTTCCTGTCTTAAAACGATATTTTTTCTCTCGGGATGTTGCCTTCGTTGAAACAGAGTTTCCTCCACTCCCACAAACTGAAAATCTGGTTTCCCATGTTTATCCAGACGAGAATTTTTTTGTTTCCCATTCAAACGCACCAGTCTCATGTACGAGTGTCCTCCTCTACCGAGTCTGTCGTCCGATCAGACGATCCACATACACCAGTTCAGTCAGCACCGACGTCCCGGTCAGACGAACCGCAGACACCAGTTCAGTCAGCACCGACGTCGCCTGATCCCGCCTCACAGATAGTGCCTACGGTTACTGACTCATCATCGTCGTCTAGCACTCCTGGACAATCCTCCTCAAGCTCCTCTGAATCGCCTCCAACTTCTCCACCAGCTCGCCCTCGTCGTGCCTGTCGTGATCATCCCTTGTATGTTAGCAACTATAAAGGCCTAGCAAGCCACACTCAGTCCCTCATAGCCACTATTGATGGAATTCTGATTCCCAATACTGCTGAAGAGGGTCTCCGACATCCCGGTTGGCGTGCTGCTATGGAAGAGAAAATGAACGCTCTTCGAGAAAACCATACTTGGAATTTGGTCAATTTGCCACCTGGAAAACAGGCAGTCGGTTGTAAATGGGTGTTCACGATCAAAGTGAAACCTGATGGCACTCTTGATCGTCTAAAAGCTCGTCTTGTGGCTAAAGGATATTCTCAGACATATTGTGAGAATTACTTTGAGACATTCTCTCCGGTTGCCAGAATGACTTCTGTTCGCGTACTATTGGCCTTAGCTGTCCGCTATGACTGGCCATTACTTCAACTGGATGTCAAGAATGCATTCTTACACGGGAATCTTGACGAAGAAGTATATGTAGTGCAACCTCTCGGGTTCGTTGCAAGGAAGGGTAAAGTGTGTCACCTGAAGAAGACCCTATACGGTCTCAAACAATCACCACGGGCGTGGTTTGGTCGATTCACAAATATTGTTACTCAGTTTGGCATGTGTCAATCAAAGAAGGATCATTCGGTATTCTACCGACAAACATCAGCTGGAAGGATACTACTTGGTGTCTATGTTGACGACATTGTCATCACGGAGGACGATAGCCAGGGCATTGCAAGACTGAAAAAGTTTCTGCGAGAGCAATTTCAGACCAAGGATATGGGAGCGCTGAGCTACTTCTTGGGTGTTGAAGTAATAAGGGAAAAGAAGCACATTGTCATGTCCCAGAGAAAGTATGTATTGGACATACTAAATGATGCTGGAATGATGCAAGCCAAGGGAGCAACATCGCCAATGGACCTAGGAGAAAAGTTACTTCCTGACGAGGGGACACTGATGACTAAACCAGATCAGTACCGTCGAGTAGTAGGAAAGCTCAACTACTTGGCAGTTATGACTCATCCAGATATTTCATTTGTTGTTAGTGTTGCGAGTAGATTTATGTCTTCTCCACGAATTCCACATTGGCAGGCAGTTCTCAGAATACTACGTTATCTAGTTCAGAATCCTGGAAAAGGAATTCGCATGGAAAATCAGGGACATACGAATGTTGAGGGCTTCACTGATGCTGACTGGGGTGCAAGTCTAACGGATAGATGATCTACATCCGGTTACTCGGTATTTATTGGCGGAAACTTGGTCTCGTGGTCGTAAAAAAGCAAGAAGCAGAGTGTGATTGCACGATTAAGTTCCGAAGCAGAATATCGAGCTATTGCTCATGGCACAGCAGAAGTACTATATCTGAAACATCTGCTACAAGAATTAGGAGAAGAAGCAGGATCTAGAGCAGCAGACATGTAGTGTGATAACCAGCCCGCTATTCATATTGCTACTAATCATGTATTCCATGAAAGGACGAAGCACATAGAAATAGACATCCACTTTGTACGCGATGAGTATAAGGAGGGAGCAATAAAGTTTCGTCATGTGAGGACCGGTGATCAAATAGCTGATATCTTCACAAAGTCTCTGTTGGGTCCTCGGATTCAATTTCTGTGTAACAAGCTGGGCATGATTGACATATATGCTCCAGCTTGAGGGAGGGTGTTAAGTATTAGTAATAGTGGGCTTTAGTCCCACATTGGAAAAGAGAGTAAAGAGAGGAGCTAGACTCTCCTAAATATATGTAATCCCTCTTCATAATAAAATAACCAATTATTCTCATTCTACATCAATAAAGTGAAGATTCTTCTATATCAAATGTGTTGTTCAATTTCTCTGCGTACTCTATTAGATGTTGTGTTTCGGATAACCTTATGACTATGTCTTGTGCGATCGCAACTTAGGTTCGCACGGCATCACGCCCGAGGGACGATTATAGATTCTACGGAATCCGGATGTGACACCTAGCGCCTAGACGCCACCTAGGCGGCCGCCTTTTAGAACAGAGTATAAAACCCACTTATTCAATTTATGACATTCATGTAAAGGTGTGGTGTGCACAGGCATTATCTCCTTAAAATGTGATGTAGTCAAAAGTTAACTTAAACTCACTTTGAGTATTTGTGTCATGTCTGATGCTTGTCTGACATGCATTACACAGACATGACACCAATTTGGATTCTACAAGCTTACTAGAGTGTGAAAGAAGTATTCAGTTGAAATCATTCATCGACATAAGCTACCATTCAGAAAAGGTTGTTGATGTATGATGGAGCTAGGTATTTCTAGAGGTCTTAGAGATAGAAGGTAAGTATTACTATATATACAAATACACAATTCATGTGCTTACAGATATTACACAAAACAGAATGATGAAGCCCCAAGCAGGGATAGATATGAATTATTTACATGACATTTTTGACAAGTAACTCCCAATGTACAAAAGCCTCAACTGAAAACTTACCACTAATGAATTGTATATATGATGCTCCCTTATGTCTGCAATAGGCGGTCTAACAACTTCTCCTATATATTCAATTACCTGCATCAAAACAAAAATGCTTTAGCAGCCAAAAGAATAAAGAGGCGTTCTCACACCAGAAAAAGAATTGTTGGCATATCACATAAACCATACCATGTCCCCCGCTTTATGATGTTTCTTTGCAAAGACACCAAAACCATGAATTCTTGATTTCCCTACATATTATAGTGTAAAGCCAGCAATGTTATTATTTACAAGGATTTGTACAAGCCTACTACACTATAGTACAGTACCCTTGTAGAAAATTATATATTATACTAAAGTAGCTACCACTAGTAGCAGGTGATTTCGGTTGCAAAAAGTGGCATATTTTGATACAGCCAAGTATTATTGTCGCATTTTTTTCTTTCTTTTCTTTTTTATCTTTTGAGTTCTTTTATGATTTATTTTTCTTCTTCCTCAATTATCTTTTCAATAACGAGATTTTTCAAAAGATTCCCTCAGAAACTAATTGGAAAATCAAGTAGATTATACATCATCGGTACTTTTGTAAAAATAAAAAAAGGTCCTTCCGCATCAATTAGTATAGTGTTAAATATGGATAGTTGATTATTTGTTTTTTTAAAGGACCCCTTGAAAATAACTGGAAATTGTATGTAAAAGAAATTGAAATCAAGTATGTCTAAATCATTTATGGCTACAACTAAAAACCATTTAAGGCAATATGCTCTATATCAACGCATGTCTTTTTTGAATAAAATATGTATTTGAACAATGACTATTTTCAAGATCATGTTGATTTAAGTTTAGGGTTGGCATAATCATTAGAAAATATTGTTTCACCACATCATGGATTGTTGCAACATAAAATATCAAATCTAAAATCATGTAATAGAAAAACAAAATCATTTATGGTTGCAACTAAAATCATTTAAAACAATACTCCGTATATTAAATCATGTATTATCTAAATAATATCCTTTAATGATTAAATGATGACATATCTTAAAATTATGTATTATTAGGATCATCAATCACTAGAAAATAATATTCTCAATACAAAATAAGTTATAAGAACATGTTTTGTTAGAGTTGTTAGTATATCACCACAAAACATAATAACGGCATCATGCAGGGATAAGACATGTCAAAGTTTATATTTAAGGTTGTCAACCAGTTACGGTTGGTTCAAATTCGTGTAAAACCAAGTCCAAACCCGAAAAATATCATACTTTTTGGCAACTCTACAAACCCATAGGGCATTGCCCAAATTGTCCACGAGTTGGTAGGAAATCTTGAAAGTGTAGCTTTGGAATTTTACATTTTTTTAAAATAATAATCAAAAACAACAAATTAATTTGATAAATATAATTTTGGCAAAAGCATCTAACAAATGCTTTATGGATAGAAATGCATATTTTTGGCAAAATTAGCCTGAACACGTCTGACAAAGTTCGGGTAGCAAAGATTAGATATCATACAAATAGAATGAATATTTTAAAGTTAAGGATTTCATTGCAAAAGTTAGATTCTATTATCATATAATAAGTGGAGGGCAAGCTGGAAATGAAGGTATTAAAGTGATAATAAAAATTAGCTAAGGATAGAGATCTGTGAAAACAAGAGAGTTGAGGGTATTTAAAAGCAAATTAGCTTACTAATTACCCTAGCAGTAGTAGCTAGGCAATGTCTGAGCCCACCAAGGCTAACGAGGGTATTATAGATCAAATTGTAGAAAAGTATAAGTGTATAATATATATTGCTTACCTGTCTAAAATTATACGTGTGTGAAATCTCCTGTCTATTAGAAACTAAATTTCTATACAAAATTTTGCTCCAAATAGAACAATAAACACTGAAATTAGTTGACTCTAAACTGATTTGATGATATTCAAACTGCTTACCAAATGCTAGTCTCTTTCTGAATGTCGTCCTCATATTATCATACTTTTCTGCCATAGAAGAAACATTGGCAGAACCCTCGTGTTGAGTTCTCAACTTGGAGGCATCAGAGGCAGAAATGGTTTGTCCAGATTCACTACAATCAGAACCAAAAGGAGGACCATGTTGACGAGGGCCACCAACAAGATATGGTATATTCTCTACAAATAATTGTTTCACTGATGCAGCTGCAAGGATCTGTGGTTCTTTCTGACCTCTTCTCCCAAAGAAATTATAAGGTTCTGTGAAAAAAATCAAGAACATAATGACTCAGTGAAAAAACAGAGTATATCCAACTAGCATTCCACTTCCTTTTCTGTCATCTACGAATTGAAATGGCAATTAAAACGCATCATTTAACATCCACTTCAGTCCTATGGATCTATTCAACAATTTTCTCCCACAAATAATATTTGTAAATTTATAACGGACAGAAAATTGGTTCACACGCATGTATCATATGCATAAGGTTATAAAGAGTACCGGTCCTAGCACAGCCAGATGGATTTGATGCAGGAAGGTAGCAAGATCCGCACTGATCAGGTACTATAATGTTTTCATTAGCAGGTCGGCATTCGTTATCTGGCTGCCTGTGCTTCTTGCAGAACGAAATTAGGCGAATACACTGATCATTCTCCTCATCAAGTGAAGTTGGATGTATTATGTCCTCATCTACAGGCTGCACAAACCAATACATTATGAAATGTAGTTGAAGGGAAAAGAAAGAAAAAAGTTTGCAGCGAACAGCAGAATACAACAGTAAATATAAGTACAAAATAAATTTTATATTCCATAAAGTAACAAAAAAAAGACTGGCATACCTCAACACACAGCCCAGCTGCACGTGCACAAAGAGGATGATATGACACTCGGCAGGTACTATTAGAGCACTGTGAGAAATGATAGGTGATCAGTGTAACACATCTTGTTCTAAAACAATAAATATAATATGACACTTCAGACAATGTTCTGAAGTGAAAATTGTACATTTAAGCATCAAACCTGTTCTGGAAGAAAATTTTAAGCTATAAAAGCAATATGAAAGCTTCACATATATAACATTTTGTTCTCAGTTTTGGTTTTAAAAAATGCTTATAGCTAGTGTATGTGAACATAATAGTAAGAAGACTAGGCCACCAACGAGGTAAGAACCATAGTTTCATTTTTGTCAATACAGCCACATGTTACCCTTTGTATTTACAAAGACCGATCCAAGAAAGAGAGAGAGATCAAACTTGAACTGAACTGTGAATTGTCATTCCCACCCACTAATAACTAGAAAATGCCATGCCAAGACAGTACTAATAGAAGTTCTAGTTACCTCATATAATAGATTACTTTTGTGCATATAAAATAACCTGTATTTGTATGATGCTCGTGAATAACACCATAAAACAATTATTCATGACGAACTGTGGGACATAACTTAATATGTTATGTAAGACTCAATAAGATAGATATACTAGGTAAATTTTAAATTCTAACTCTATTTTAAATATGAATTTGTTGAGAAGGTACATGTCCTACCATGCATTAGCTTCCTTTCATTTCCATGAACCAAGGTTAATGATAAAGATCACAAGGAATATTTCATATTTAATCTGTCTTATTTTGCTTTTTCATCAAGATGGAAGCACTTACCTACGCCTTTCTATTATTAGACCTTAATGACACTTTTTACCCTTTGCGTTCTGAACCTCTGATCCAGCACCAAAAAAACGCCAACATTGAGATTTCTATAGGAAACATAGCTCTGGTGAAACTATTTCTAAATGTGCAAAATATCATACAAGAACTACCAAACAGTACATTCCGAGTGGGACGCCAAGTTGATCCTTATTTCCTTGTTCTCATTCTGTTACATCCAATTTCTCCTTATTCCCTTGCTCTTCTGTTTTGCAAATGTATGATTCAATATCTTATGTTTTCATATTCCCTCACTATATATATATATTTTTTCTATATATATATATATATATATATATATATATATATATATATATATATATATATATATATATAAACCAGTAACTCACACAGGTTGGACATGTGACCTAGAACCTTGACTGGGTCGACATCCGATCTGGGTCTGATAACTATGGCCATGATTTTATTTTTAGAAAAATGATATTGTGCATCTCGTAGTTTGCAACTCCTTGTGCAACTTAATTGTTTTTGGTCAAATGAATGGGCTAATTTTACAAGAATGTTTTAATTGATTGCAAACCAATCGGTCTCCAAGATTTCAGTCCTATGCGGACCACTAGCAAAGGAGTTGCACATGGAGTTGCAAACTACAAGATGCAGCCTATCATTTAACTCATTATTTTAGTTTGTTAATATTCTCTTTCTGGGATATTTAAGACTACCATGGAGTGCTCTATATGCATAGCAAAAACTCCCAAGTAATTTATGTGTAAAGAAAAATTATCCCCTTGGATTAGTAACTTCTACGTGGCAAGTTCTGTTTCTTTTCAATTTCCATTGCTACCATAACTTTCCAATCGGTTGACATATCAACTTTTTTCCATATGTTGCTTCATTCACTATCTAGTGTTATAACTTGTACCAAAGATTCTACTATTTGGGAGCACAACACATTATAGTTTCTTGGTATGCCATTATGTCCACAACTAGATGGGGGCATTAAACCCAGTACAAGCAGAAATGGGGACTACCCAATGAAACTAGAACTTAGATCAAACGCCGAAGACGAATTAGAAAAAATAAACCTTGCGTACCTGTGTTCTGTATTTTTGCACTTCTGGTCTACAATTGTGTTAGCAATCATACACCCTTAAGATTGTGTAGTTTAAGACATTATTGCAGAATATTGAGAAAGAACCTCTCGGTTGCAGCAAAGCAGAAATAAAGCAAAGAAGAAAACGAGGAAGATAGAAAAAAAATAGAAGTAATATAAGGATAGGACAAAAGAAAGGAGGAAAAAGAGAGAGAAATGAAGAAGAATATAGAAGTGTGTAACCAGATTGCATAAAACCTTCATTAGAAATACACAGTTTTTCAATAGTTGAATTCGATATTGAGGACGTGTTATCATTGTAAGACATGAGTGTGGTTATGACCCATAGGGATGGCATAGTTAAATAATACTGATTACAGCAACCTTGGCTATATCTTCTCAGGCCAAGGCCAACACCCTGATTACTACACAGCTAGCATAGTCAAATATTTCAATATTAAGTCTGCATGTTGAAGTCTGAGGCAGTTCAAAACGCATTTCCAAGTACGTGAACATTTTAGCCATCTGAACAAATTGGAGACAAGAACTACATTATAATTTTGAATTATTTATTATTTCATTACCTGGAGTGGATACTAATTGAATAGATTTAGATTAGTCAAATATTACAATTAAGCAATCTGCATGTGCAAGGTAATTCTGCATATTTCTGCCTCATTTTATTGAAAAAAGAACTCCTAGACCTATCTAAGTTAGGTCTCAGATAAATAATAAAGAAAGAGTCTCCATAACAAGAGTTTGTGTTTCTTGATTTCTTTTATTGAAGAATATAGGGATTCTTCTAAGAAGGCTCATTATCAGTGACACAAGCAAGTGGGAAGACGATTTATGAAGAAAAATATAAATAGCAACATTGATATCACCCCGAAAACATTTTTCTGATAATGCCAATTATAAAGTATGGTAAAAATGGGAGAGGCTTCATTTAGTGTGACAAACAAGAAACCTTTATATGTATGACAAACAAACAAAAATTCTAAATTCACCTGAATGCAAGCTCCATAAGCGACACCACAAATGCTACACAAAAGCTTCCACCGATCCTGTACATGTCATTCAACAGTTTATTTCTAATGAAGAAGAAAGCAGTGTCGAAGAATAGAGCCAAAGAGTAAAATTAAGAAAAAATGGACCTTATGAATTCTGCTTAGCCCATCAATAGGCTCCATTTTCTTTACATCTAATAAGCAAGTTTCTGCAGCGATTTAACTAACATTAATATATGATTGCACTACCAACTAGAAAGAATTGTAAACTGAAAACTGTGCCAAAGTTTGCAACCAGGAATCCATATGGCACATGCCAGGTGAGCCCAGCGACCATCAGTCGTACATTTAATGGCACCACCTACAGAAATCACAGCCAAGATAAGTGTACTAGTTTTTAACTGCAATAAAAATATCAAAAGAAACCAAAATACCTATTACAGGACAGAGACAGCATGGTGGAGGAGATTTTGGTGCCCCTGGACGACATAAATTGCAGAACCAAAGCACCCCATCGGATGGTTCCAATTCACCATAGCATTTAGCATGAACCTATTGAACAGTAACTTCCAAATTAATTTGATATGCCTAGAAACATATGGGCAACAAAAAATTGCCTACCATCATACGACATTTATCACACTGCAGGAACAGATTATCCTCATACTCCTGCAATAAAAGACAGATTAATAAACATTACATGATATACAGAAGAAGCTTTGGTACAAACATGTAACATCCACAAGAAGATCAAATAGTAAACATAATGGTTGAAAAAGTAATTCAAGAATAAAAAGTAGAACAGCGAGTAACAAGCTGTATTTGCTTGAAAGAATACCTCATCCATGTGGCAAACACTGCACCTGTCAAGATCTTTCCATTCAACACGAACAGCTTTATAACTCTCAGGCAAATCCCGACCATTTTCGAAGTACTTAGAGCAAAATCTAGAGTTTGGCAAGTCCTAACAAATGACAAGTTTGCATTCAAATATGAAACAGCACAAAAAGGGAATAAAGTGATAAATAAAATCAAATAAACCACTGAACCTTTGATTAAGAACCAGGGTCTCTAGTTTCCAGCCAGAAAGAACCCATGGGTTAAGACTTAAAAGGTTTACCCCCATACACAACTCAAACCAGATAACAAAATCATCAAACCTGAACCCAACCTGACCGGGCTGGCCCAAAGTGGGTTAGAATTCGGGGTGGGCTTGAGTAGGGTTGACAGTTTCCTGCCGTGTGCCCTTGGTCGAGTCATCCCATTGCGTTACCAATCAAACACAAAATTGCAGGAAACAGTTAGTATCCCATGCAAAGGCCAGAACTTGAAATGGTCATAATCTACAGAAGGGTCTCAGAATGGATATGTGGATGGCAGTGACAGCTTTAGTAACTGCCTGCTAGACTCGAACTGTAACGGTATGACAAAGATTCCCCAAGGAAAGGTAATACAACATATTCAAAAAAAAGAATTCATAGAAATACAGCTTTCTGTACTAACAGTGATTCAGGATGACCTTCAATTTTTCAGGCAGCATGCTTAAAAAATCTAATTCAAACCAGTTAAACAACAAAAACTCAGGACATAGTGCACTGACATTTAAGGGGGTGGACAATTATACATAGGCAACAAAAGAATCAAAGCATACCAATGTGGCTTCTCAGGTGGTTTGGACATGTGCAACATAGACAAATAGATGTGCCGGTTAGTAGGAGCGATATTAGTCAAAGGACTTGAACAAACTTGGATTGAAGTTGTAACTAAGGATATGATTTTTGTTCATGTTACCAAGGTAATGGCCATTAACCAAGCTTAATGGAAGAAAAAGAATTCAAAAAGCCTACCTTAAAATCCCTTCCTCCCTGTGTAACAAGTTAATTGCACCTTTTGCATGAACCATTGTTGGATAATATAAGATCCATTATGGTGGACAGAATTGGTAGAAAATATCACAGAAATGCCATGGTTACTTAGCATTGTAACATATCTAGGTTCTGTATCATTATACTTATTACAAGAAATCATAAGGTCTCTGACATCCTTTACTATTAATGCAGCCATGGAGCTCTGATTTTCTCTTTTTGTGGACTCTACTATTCCTTTCCTGTCAGATATGTCATAGAGTAGCATTGTGTGTTTGTTAGTGTGCGTGTGGGGACACGTAATCATAACATATTTCAAAACCGATTCAAGTTTCTTCAAGCTGACAATCTGATCCATGCAGACTGGAGTGGACTTGAGTTGGGTTATGATCAACGGTTTCCTTTCCTATCATGTAATGAACCATTTCACTTGAGGCTATCTATTGGTCACAATAAAATATAAAGGAAACGGGGAAAACAATAAGTATCCAAAGGGAAGGCAGAAACTTGAAATGGTTATAATCTTCATGGAATCTCAAAGTGGACTTGTTGGAAGGAAATCAAAAGTACTTGATCTAGATACATGCCTGCAGAATTCATATGAAACACTTCTAGCACATGACAGGATTCCCCAGACAAAAGAAATACAACCGGGTAATATTTAGTTAAAAGACTATAGAGAATATATACTTCTGCTAATTTAGATCATGATTCAAATAGTCTCTTTTACTTCATGCAACATGCTCAAAAGTGCAGTCATACTCAGAACCGCTCAAGGTCACAGACTAGAGAGAGGGGGGAGCTGAGCTGTACATAGGCAACGGCAGAAATTCCGTATATCAATACATTTTTTTGTATTTAGTGAAGTAAACAGCAAACCTGAATCAGGCGGGATACTATGCAAATTGAGAACCCAAACATGTAAGATCCAGATTTCTGACAATCATGTCCCTCAGCAACAGCATGAAACCCTTGGACCGTTTCCTCCTTATCTGTTCATATATTTCCTTCCAACAAGATGATGGATTTGGTCCTTCAACCTAACAACCAGAAAAATGTAAGGTCAATGAATGTGAAGTAGCCAATATTATGTGAGCAATTGTCCACATAAAAACAGAGATAGCTCACTTATAGTCTGTGACTACAACTAGTTATATGCCTCTTACCAAGTTGATATGATGTATGGAACTTCATGCATGATAGCCTCATTTGTAAACATTGTTTCTGACATGTTTTGATTTGTGAATTGATTTTATATGCTATTTCTTGAAAGAAGAATATAACCATATCACTGGGCCAGTGGATGGGAGAGTTTAGCAAAGTTGTAAAATGGAGATACTTATCATTTATTCCTTTTGGGTTTTCTATATTATGTCTTTCTGAATCGAATATAATAGGATAAATTAACTTATTCTGTATATTTGCTGCCTATATATCTATCCTTTTAAATCATGCATCCTAATTCCTAAGACATGTTAGATAAATATCTGAAAGAGTTTATAGCATACAGACTGCATATAAAAGCATTGAAGTATGCATGTATACATGAATGTATGCATGTGTACAAATGTGTATACATACGATATGTATTCAACATAAACTTGCATTAAAAAAATGATTTTAGGTCCTAAAGTTCCATGCTACCTGTTCCAAAGTCTGTAAATAACCCCCAATGACTAATTACGATGCATGTTCAAAGAATATAAAAAGACTTGGAAGAAGTTGAACAACCAATTCTCTAATCCAAAAGACGGAGATACATGTCATAGATTCTTAATTTTGTATCACTATCATAGGTAATTGATTTTTTTTTGTTTGACCTCGTATGATCTTTCAAACAATTATTCAGTATCTCCTTTCACCATCATCATCCATGCCTTATCCCATCAGAATGGGTTCAGGTATGGAGCATAAAAAAGCTCCATAGAGCATTTGACAAAGTTTATATGACCTGTTGTTGACTTGATGTCAACCCTCCATGTTGGTGCCAAATTCCTAGCCGAGGTAGCTACGAGCATGAGAGGATCATGACATAAAATCTAGGAAGCTAGTTGGCAGGTTGGTAAGCCTACCTTTTTTGGTATGCAGTTGAAAAGCTCATGCAATCAAGGAGCCACTCACAAGGAATCAGGCAAAAATGAGCAGGTGAAGTTACCTTGCTTTTTGACCAGATAGTTCATCAAATATATATGATGTAAACTAGAATTAACTAAATTTTGAAAACCAACGTTCTATGAACTTCTAGGTTTCTGAAACTCGGTAAATATTGTGAAAAAGAAGAAATATAAAGAAAAATATTTTTTTAATCAGGCACTATGTGAATCAAATGTTGAAGAAAAGGCAAGTTATTGCAGTGCAGTTCATTAATGAATAATTTCTACCCCCACACCCCAAACTCCGTTCTTTATCACATATGGATCTGCATATAATTATAAACATAGAAACTGCCTAAGAAAAAAAAAAACTCTAAGAATACTGCTACAAGATCTTAAAAAATGTATGATGAATTTCAGCACAGCACAGGCTGAGTTAAGTTATTTCAGTAACAAATCCCAAAGAACCCAAAATACAAATCAGGATATATGAAGAATTTCAGCACAAAATACAATTTTCTAGCAATAAAGATATATTTCCAGCACAAAAATAAACAATTTAAGCAGCAAATTATGATTTCAATGGAAAACGTCACGGCCCAGTCCATGGGCCCGCTGTGCGTGACCATGCATGGGTCTAATGTGCATCATCACTCGACTCACTAGCCAAATGTTACCCAGATGTATACACGATACCCAAGCACTCACATATAAATCAGTCAAACACTCATTGCATATTCAATCTGGCACTAATCATGGGGGTTTCACAAAAACAAATCAAATGTATGAAAAATAAAGATGAAGCAAAAAATCTCAGACCTAATAGAAAAAGAAAGGGAAAGGGAAAGAACTGAGAGGAGACAAGGAGTTATGATGAAGAAAAAAGCATATGGAGTTTGGTTAAAACAGGAAAAAAAATCAAGTACTTCATTAGAGAGGGAGAAAAAGAAAACAAAGAGAGATCAGGGAGGAATGGATTAGAATAGGGTTTAGTAAATTATTGTTAGATTAGTAACAGATTTGACCTGTTTAACATTTTATCAATTTGAACTGTCTGAGCAGGCCCCATTTTCAGACTGCCAATTAAGTGCACCCTCTGTTTAAGCTGGCTAGGTCGGTCACATAGCCAGCTTAATCAGTCTATGCAGGTATCTACTGGCTTACGCAGCTCGCCTAGCTTTTGGTCCAGCCAGACCTCGTCCCTAGAACGCCTAGGACCCCTGGAACTGCTTTTACAACACAACAAGCAACAAAAATGATGCGCAAACTCAAAATTAGTAAGAGAACTCCAAGATAATTGCCGACATAGGTCTATCATTAAATGCTGCATCGCAACCGTAAAGATCTTCAAATGCAGAGTATTAAATTCTTCAAGTCACGGCTTTAGAAAATTCATAAATAAGACATTGATATAAATCAGCAATAAAAAGTAGGCTGATGTGTACATGTGATTTGTAACATTTGTTATATAACCCATATTTAGACTATCCATGGAATATGGCTCTCTTCTACAGTGAGAGTGAAGTATAACTGTTCATATGACCTGACTCCAAAAAACGTGGATGTGTCATGTCAGATGTGTCCCAGGAGGCACGTACACTCCAAAAAAATGGGGGTGTCATGTCAGACACATTGACACACCAAAATGTAATAAAGCATGCCATGACATCAGTAGCAAAACAACTCAGGTCACAGTAACAATCCAACACCTATGCTAAAATGCAAAGGAACCAAGTTATTTCTGCTTATTGGACTCCACTAGCTACCTGTTCTCCGTCATCTGATGTTATCCTGAACAAAGGCCGACTTTTCACTCTGTGATTCCTCATAACCTCCATCTTGTATGAAGTCTCCAAACTTGGATCTGCAAAACAATGAGACATAACAAGGGAGGGACAAAATTGTTATCTGGAAAATGAATTTGGAGCATAATTTAGATGCTAATACAGTACAAATATTAATGATTTTGTGCAGAAGCATCACCTCACCTTTTACTGATGTAAACCTTCTATAGGCTGTATACCCATTGGGCCAAATATGCTTCTTGCTATGAAATGCACTGAATCACACACAATCTTCCCTGTAAAAGAAAGCAAAGTGCAAGCAGTTTCACAGGTTAAGATGATCAATCTGTTAATGATGAAAATGGAGGGGCATAACCAAAACAAATAGCCAGGTGCCATCCAGGAATCAACAGAATCATCAAGTTAGGTTTCAAAAAATACCCATCAAGTTAGGTTTCAAAAAATACCTAAGCTGGTTACTCGAAGTTTCCCAATTTCTAGTGGAAATGAACTGCTGTATTCAACTGATTTTTGCATTATTTCTTCTGAGATTTCTTCACAAGAGTCATCCTTCTCATCCACCCCAGAAGATCCCAAACTATCATCAGCTCCCTTGATTTTTCGTTGCTTCAGCATGTCCTTTGGTAGCTGTTGATTGCTGAGGTACCTATTTGGAATTGCATTATCTTAGACATAAAGACTGCTATGATTGATACAGTAGCAAATAACCCAAAACATTTTCATTGTTGAATATGAGATGCAACTGAGGTTGAACAAAGGATAAAAGCATCCACGAGCAACAGAAAAGGTCAGTTACTGTGAATAGAACATGGGCATCCACAAAAAAGGAATGTAACGTATGATGTGTGAAGTAATTAGCAGTTAATTTTCTTCCACGGAAACAGGATTAGATATTAAATTTCCAGGAAATTTTTTCCAGTATCTGCTCTTGATATATTTGAGTTCACCATTCGAGCCAAAAACTGTAATTTTTCTACTGAATAGTAGGCCTTTCAACCAAAATAAATATTATGTTCCTTTCAAGACAACCAATCAACTGAAAATCATATATTTCGTTCCTGGAAAAGATTTAACTTCCCGTGCTTTTCCCTGCAAGCAAATGGACCCTGGCAAGACTCCATCAGACAAATGGAAATAACTATGTTCAGTTCAGCATACACTTCAAGAGAAACAGATTAGTAAAGATTATGTCAATGAAGGTGCAAGTTGGTAACACTTTAGGATGAAACCGTGAAATAACATATATGTGATTTTAGCAATGAGTATATTACTGTATTTGTATGAGTAATGAGTATATTGTCAAAACCATAAGACCAACATGCATAGGAATTCACGTATGAGAAACAAAGAGAGCATACAAACATGAAACAAGATCTGTAGGGATTTCTTCAAGAGTAGAGAAAAGGGTGAACAAAGTTAGGCAGCGCATTTGCAAAACAGAATGATGACCGAGAAAATTGTCAATGGTGAAAATGTCAAGGGAAGCATCCACATTGCAAAATCTGGTCCAGAATTCCGATCATATATCAATGAAAACAAGAAAGCTTTCTCTCTAAATTATGGGACCAGCTGCAAGCTGGAGATACTACGAACAAGAACAGCAAAGCCTTCATCCAAACTTATGGGGACTGGTTACATGCATTATTTTCATCCACTCGGCTCTATTAAAGTTTCTCCTTTTAATATTAGCAACTACCAATCTTTGCTGATTGCTTCAATCCATGTTTATTTTGGCCTCTCAAGTCCTCACAACTCCTTCAGTTACAGCCTCTGACTCCTGACTATTGCATCAATCAATCTCGACTCTCCTTTGAACTTGTTCAAATTATCTCCAACGATTTTTCATTTCGCTCGACTGAAGCAAATCTGACTTCCCATTTATGTACTCCATATCTCATTCAATGCTCGCTTTAACTGCATTCTTTTTGTAAAAATGATGTTTGTTGACTAAGCAAGTACGAAGCAAGGTTGGTTTTATAACAGTCAAAAATTTCATTCAACTTTAAGGGTATCATATGGTATCATAACACTCCAGAAACAATATCAGAAGCATATAAATTATTCCATTATGATTGATTGATTGATTGATCCTAAATTACAAAATTGACCTGTCTTAGATTTCTATTGACCATTAATATGGAGTACCATCTTATTCTTGAAGTTTTTTATAAACTGAGAATTCCCAAAACAGAAGACTGGACTATAGTTATGGGAGTTCAAGAATACTCAGCATGGAGCAAAAGAAACAACTGAAAAAAGTAAAGTGAACTTTGCCAAAGGCTCGTATAATTTAAAGAATATACACATAAAACAATCATATCTATGGACCCTATTAATCAGGACCATATAATGAAGATACAAAAAATGAAAGGCGGTTTTCAAAATCACTATATCTCCATCCTCTCCTGCTAGCATTGGTACCTATATATATGGAGGATATATGAAACAAAAAGTTGTCAACTTGGAAGCTGGAACGCATAGGAAAGACGTACATGGAACAAGACGCATTAAGGAACATGGTTATGTATGTGAAATAATAACAAAGTACAGAACAGTTTGCACAGAAATAATAACATCAAGCAAAATTGTCCTTGCTCTCCCTAAAATATCATAATATACAATAATATTTTCATCTTCCAGGGTAACATGAATTTACTACATTACCAAGCACTTACCCCTTTGCTTCATCCAAGCTTTGGTGAAAACTAGGTTTCTTGCACTTCAGATGAAAAGAAGAAATCAGGCCATTAACAAATGGAATAGCCTGCTTTAGCTTAACCCTGAAAAGGAAACTAAAAATAAGGATGGCAGAAAATAAATGTAATTGCAAAGCGTTGAAATAACATTTCATATCACAAGGTATGATGATCTAGCTGATGCATGTAAATAAGTAAGCTAAAGAATATTGAACTTTACATTCTCTTCTCCTATTGGCTAGATATGTTCTTGACAAGAAAAATGCCATTGAGCAAGAACTCAAACCATTCATACAATAGTTGGGCTCCTGTAAATTGCACAACCGTATCTATATAGAATATTAAACTGAAAATAAAGGACCTTGCATAATCATGTGTCCCGAAAAATTGTACAAGAACTGATTGGTCTCGCTGGACCGACTTCAAGCCCCTTCTTGCTCCAATATTTGACTCGTCGACAATGACCGCCGGCCACATGGCATGCCCTGTTTGAAACGATATCAACCATGTAACTTATTATTGTTCTAGAATGAGAATGTTTGAGTTCTGAGAATAATGCATGGGCAATTACAAGTTAACAAAACATTGTATACTGCAAGATAGACATATTTGGGTCGAGAAACTACTTTTAGTTAAGTAACAAACTAAAAATAGCATATACTACTTATGCTAAACCTACCTTATCACAGAAGGCACATTCTGAAACTGGCAGTAATGGTAAATCAACATCCACCAGAGGAAAAACTCTGAAAATGCATGATCATTTTTTTGCTATACAAACTAATAAAGAATTCATGAAGTATTTTTGCTATACAAACTAATAAAGAATTCATGAAGTATCTGAAATGTTGTTCATGAAATTTAAGGATCTTGTTTGTCGTCTTTACAAATGTCCACATGTTAATGATCTGAACTTGATTGCACATTTTATGTTCGCATGAAGTTAAAATGAATAATATCATCCATAGACAATGCATTTTGTATGCATTTCATATATGAATACAAAAGAACTTATAAAATTCCAGTTGATAATGTAAAAGAACTAAATCAAATATGAACTGAAGCCTGTATTAGTTGGAATGAAGCACTAGACATTGACCAAAAACTTAGAAAGTAAATGCAGAAATTATTTGTTACAGAAAGATCATAGGTAGAAGGCCAACTTGATACATATATTTATAATTTTATTATACATAAATTTGTTGTGTGTGTGCATTCATCTGTGTTGCCTGTGTATGACTACTTGGTTCTAGTCATCCTTGCAGATTAAGCATCTAACCTAGTGAAGCCATCATAAATTTAAGCCAATTAACTGTATCAAAACTAATCCAGAAGTGATTATGATCCAATTAAATACAGCGACCTATTAAATTTCAAATACTCCTCAATCCACTTAAGCTCAAGTTAGCGTACAATATGAGTAAAAAATGGTAAGAGAAATATTATAAGAAACAAAGCGAGGTAATAACATTGCAGGACAGTGGCAGAAACTAGATGGGTGTCCTTTCTCTGCCTAACCCTTTAGAACCAATTTAGGGCATTTTATAATTTTAATGGGCCTAGTGACATATTAACTTGATACCATTACTATTGACATTTTCAAATTGGATCCAGTGAAATCAAAACGAAATAGCTTAATGTGAACACTGAAGAAAAATGTTTAAAGCATACTTCCTATGTGCATCCATCGTGGATATGTGTCTGCAATCTGCATGCATGTGAACATGTATGTGTTCCCATCTTTTGAAGACTCCCAATGTTCCTAAAAGCCAACGTGTGACCACTATGGGTACATCACCATGAAGACAATCATAATGATATTGGAATTCTCCAATAGCCATAAGGGATGAGTGCAGATGTGACAAAATGAAGTTGTTTTTATCCAATGTTATTATTTCAGGTTTTTGGACACTCCACTAACACTTCAAGTCAACAATTCATGATGATTGCGTTTCCATTGCAACATTAAAACTTAAATAACGAAGATGCCAACATTATATGTATTGTGAATCAGTGATTGTCTATGCATATCATCGTACTATAGACATGCAAATACATTGTATGTCTATGTATGTATATCCATACCCACTATGTTGCACTACTTCACTCAGATGAGAGGCTATTTGATGTTAGACTCTGTCAAACTTTGATAATGGAAGGCACTTGTTCAAGGAGCCATTATCAAAAGGCAGTTGCATATGTACCAGGACAGTACCATTTTGACATGATATAATACAATATTCATTTTATGTCAGCCCTACTGATATAAATGTAACATAAAACAAACGACTCTAAGCATCAGGATTTGTCCTAACTATATGAATACCAATATAATACAAGTTTGTACCCCCAACAACCAAATCAGAGAGAAGGCGGCAAAGCTTTTTCAATTGAGTGAATGGAAAGAAGGCTAAACCACCACAGAAATAAATGGGAGCCCGTAAATAACATCAAATCTGTCATGAACACATAAGGAGCATGATCTTTGAGGTTTTCTCCCAATCAAACACTATAAAATAAGTGAAGTTTATTGCCTGTGGCTGCTTCAAAGCTCAAGCTATTCTGGACCAAAAAGGTATAGAAAGCGGTCCATCCAAGTGAGGCTATTATGGAATCAAAGTGTCTCGCTAAGCAACCCACAATCCAAGAAGCTCTTCAAGGGAACCCAACAGCAAAGGCACATTCTAGTTACCTTAGCATATTTAGGTGAGCTAGGTTCCTACACCTAGCAAGCTGCCCATTAAAAAATTAACCGAGCAGCCCAACTCAACTATTTGCTTCTCACATTCCCAAAGCCATTGAGAAGTGTGCACGCGTTTCTGTGAATTGATGAGTAATTTTCTTATGGGGATGGGGGCAGTGCACAGAAGAAGAGGAAAGCAGAGTAAGATGTTATCAAGCAGTGTTCACTTCAGGTTTAACAGTGTGCAAATTTATTGGTAAAAAATTTCGACAGTGGACCTTTAGTATTCCTCTTGTTACTATGTGTTCCCTTATGATGTATTCTACTCTTAACAAGCAATAAGAACATTTATGACGAAGTAGATAAAATTGCAACCTACGATTGGTTCAAACCTTCTAAAAGTGGTCTTGTGACTTGGCTAGAATGCCCATACATATCGTCGGTTGCAAGACCTTGTTCGACAGCAAAGAAAAGTAGGGTTGAAGGAACTTTCACGGTTTCACCTATAACCTTTATTTCCTATAGGAGTTAGAACACTATAACTGATGACAAACAAACATCTCCACACTCAGTTCAATGCTTTGTCATCATTTGGTACCTTAGTGTATGTAACAGTAACAATTTGATCAACTTGTTCCTAAGACACAAAAGATGTATCCTCTTTTCCGAGTTCATGTTAAATTATTACTATGAATAAGGTTTAACATTTTATCTGTAAAACCAAGAAGGTATAAAATCATGTCGCTCTAACAGCATTTATGTATCCCCTTCACAAATATTGAGCAATAAAAATGGTTGGCCCTTTAACTATCGAAAACCAAAGGAAAGAATATTGGTGATAAAGATGGCATTAGGAATGCTAGTCTACTAGGAGGATCATATATTAAACAATAAGAAATTAAGGAGTGGCAATTGTTTGTCTTATTTTCTATAATTAATCCATGAACTGCATTTCCCTTATTATTATCTGAAAATCTTGGTCAGTTTTCACACTATTCCAATAATATTTTAGTTACATAATATGATTAATGTAACTGTGTAAGGAGGACAAAAAGAATGTCAGCTTAACCAAACAACATTTCCTGACCAAGTACATGCATATATAGTTATTTGAATGAAAGTACAATGATGTTGGCAAAACTAAAGAAAGTAGTGAATCCTCAAACGATATACAAGTTTGTTGATAAAGATGGATACCTGTAAGTTTAGCCCAAACAATCTCCCCCGGTTCGAGTTCTTGGCAGTCAATTAAACCAGCAGCCAGTGCCAGCATCTCGTCATAATTTGTTCCCTTCTCTCTTCACCAAGCTTAAGATTTAAGCGTTGCAAATCCTCACAAGATATATGAAACTTAATTTTCTCATCTTTTAGAATAAGTTTTTCAACATCGCCATCAGCATACTCAATCTGCAAATTTGTTAAGTTTTCATCAATAAAATACCCACTCAGAACTAGGATTCTGTTAATTGTCATCTTGGCACTCTTTCGTTTAACCCTGATGATTATCCATTTCTATACTAGTTTGGATCTTTTCCAAGAAAATACAGCACAATAAATTTCCACTTTACTACCTTGTTTGCATCTTTTCAGAAAATAGCTATGAAAAACCCTGTATCACTTGCTTCAAAATCAAGGAAGCAATAGCCGTGAAAGGTAGGTTATAAAATGTATTATCATCAATATTGTTAAAGACTTAGCACTTTAGTAGTTCTTCAAAGTTAATGAGAAGCAATTTCATTTGAATGCGATCTTTTTGCATAAAAATAATGAAAATAAGGTTGATAAAGAAAAGAAATTTCACACATAAGGGAAACCTTCTTACATTGTATATCTTCAGCAAGTAGTATTACAACAAATGCTTTCAACTCAATTATTTTCTTGAATTCTATAAATTTATATTAGGATTCAAGTTCCACATTCATCGTATATTAAGCACTAGAAAATTTTCTCTACATTAAAAGTTTACTTAGAAACTAAAAGATACTTTGATGTTTTACAGTTATCATGAAAAGTTGATCACAATATTTCCACATCAAAAATTTAACCTTCTTCACTGCTCATGTATCCAACAATATATGTGCCACATCACGAGGTTCCCACTAAAGAAAGGCCTGGGTAGGTCAACATATATGAAACGTTACACTATGTATGGAGTTATTTCCAAGTCTCAAAACCCCATCTTCCATGATGTAAACGCCAAGACTTGCATGTCGCACCAAGGTGATGCCCTCTCACATTATACAAAGTACTAGTTTAATGAAAAGCGCATAAGAGCATCTTCGCCTTTGTTTCTTAGGAAGCCCGCAAGAAAGGTGAACAAGATAGCATTTATTTAGGGCTATTATTACCAGGGTTAAGAAAACACAAAAAACATAGCAATTATTAGGAATAAATGAGTGCCTCGAGAGCATTCATTAGCAAAACCCTAAATAGATCATCATATAAACACAAGATAACGAAATAAAGCATCAACATCTGCATATGGATTTTTATTTCATCCGCCGTTGGTTGATTCTGTAAAATCCACCGGCAGCTCCAAAATAGTGACGAGTGCCCATGTTGCATAGAGGCACGTGCAATGCAGGCAAGGTTGAGTAAGGACACGTGCCGCATTTTATTCCAAGACAGTCCGTGGTTTCTAAAAGTTCATAAGTGGTGGATGGAATGATATCGCATCCACATATCAGTACTAAGACATTGTAAAAATGCCAGTGTGAATCGTGCATGCATAGAAATCTATGAATGTGACTCGTGCATACATAGAATTATACGCTACTAAATCAGTTCACTCGTTCGCTATAATCACTTCAACACGTAATGAGAAGACATACATGATGCTGCCCGGTTGTAGAGTTAAACCCAGCCACAGAACCCTTGTACCAGTCATCATCCATTGGCCAGAAAACCTACTTCAACCCATAAAATTAACACCATATTTTCAAAAAATGTCGATTCTAAACCAGTTCTACTTGCCTTGCACTCCAACCCAACAAATGCATTCGCATCGGCACCTTCGTAATCCAATCTGCATACCAAAAAGTGGAAAGTTTCATTAGTCATGTAAAAATTCAATCTTTACGGCAATGCCGGTGACGGATTGCTCACTCTGCCCATTTCTTCGCCTTTCCGAAACCACGGCGGCTACTTCCGACCTGAACCGCCGCTGCTCGGCCTCAGCCGAGCCCGATAGGTTTCGGAACCGGCAGCACCGTCGGACCTCAGCCTCTTCCTCTCCTTCGGGGTGGTTTCTTCGACCCGATCTCCTTCTTCTTCCTCCGCCTGCTGTAGACGATGACCGGCTTCGGCTTCTCCGACTGCGGCTCCTCCTTTGGCTCGATGAGCTTCCGGGCTTTGATCTTCTTCGATCCGGTAGGGTTGATGAAGGGGGCGGAGGAGGAGTAGACGCGGTTGATCGGGAGGTACTTGATTGGCGTCCCGTCGGCGGTCTCTTCCTCGCAGACGAAGGCTTCCGCCATGGGAGGGGAAGGAGAAAAAAATCTAGGGTTAGGGTTTTCGAATTTGGGGGAGAATTTTGGGGGAGTTGGTTTTGGCCTCGCCCAAATCTTGAATTTTCCCGCCGCTGCTGAAATTTGGGGAATAGTCTTACGATAGAGTCGGTCGGGGTATTTATAGGCTCTCTCATTTTTTCTGCCAAAGCAACCAAAAAAAAGGTCCTATATATTTTTACGTTATAAGAACTCATAATATAATTTTTACATTATAAGAATTCACATAATATTTTTACTAATATAATATAAGGTGGCTTAGAAACGACTCAATTTTGAACCGTCTAAACTATTTATAAATATTCAATTAATTATTTTTAAAATAAAAACTAAATATTTAACTATCTATCTAATTTATTTATAACTTAACAATTATAATTCAAGTGGTTAAGGTAGGAAGCATTTTTTTTGTTTCCTAAATTTAATTTATAAGCACAACATTATTATAATTAATTCATACTAAAAATAATTTTAACAACTTTTTTATGCACGTGCGCGTTTCGTGTTAGTTATATAGGCACTTGTAAAATTGTAGGTCCATCTTATTTTAGCAGTGTATGTTGATTCTTTAAAGTACCATCATAAATATAACAGTCTTAGGCCTTGTTTGGTTTGCGAGATTATGGAGTTGTAAAAGAAAAAATATTAATTTTCTATGTTTGGATGCCAAAGAAGTTGAGAATGAAAAGAAAGTGATTCCTAATGGAAAAGAAAATTAGAGGAAATGGTTTCATCCATTCAAGTAAGGATTCACTTTCCATCTTAAGTATTTTTTTATTTTCCAAATTCCTTGACATATTCAAAGGAAAGAAAAATCGATGAAATTTATAATTTCCAAAAAATGTCAAGAAATTAATTTCCTTCCGTTTCTGCGAACCAAATGAGGCCTTAAGGCAACGAATTTTTATCGACTCGTGTTCGCAAAGTCCATATGTAAGACCAATTACCAAGAATAAATTGTGCCATTTCCTGAGAACATGAGAATGGCGAACGTAATTAGATGAGAATTGCTTAATTTGGTATGTTTATGCTGTTGTTGCTGCTGATTTTGTAATGAGCTTTTGGCTGAATATTAGAAGCTGGCTTCTTTTGGTACCGAAAAAGTGGACATGTCTTACAAATGTGACTCTTGTGGGATGTATTGTTGACAATTTTAAGAGAGAGTTTTGGTAGACATGAAGCTTTTCCATACTTCATAGTCAGTACTGTGTATGTTTTCTGGTAGACATGAAGGTTTTCCATGCTTCATAGTTCATAGTCAGGTTGGTGTATGTTGGATACTATGACACCTCACTATATGACACCGTTGTCTATGGTGTCGCAGATTGATGACTACATCAAATTTGGTATTGTAGTGTATCATGGCCGTATCAGTTATGTATCAAACACAATATGGACACTCTAAATCATATATACTAGCACGTGTGCTAAAATTGGTCATGTTTGTGCCTTTTTACATATGTCTGAATCCTTGTGTGCATGTTGTTATGCATTGCGGATATCGAGTTGAAATTTAGCCTTGTGCTCGTATCCCAAGGATATATGGGTGCCCTCGGAAAATCCCAAGCATTGGAGTAGGGTAAGTCAAATATAGAGGTTGGAGAAGTATTTGAGTAAAAAATTCTTCGATTTTATTCATTTCAAGTGGAGGCTATATAAAGAGGTTTGTATTACCATATATGATATATTCTTATATAGTAATTACTAAATGCAATATATTATATCATATACAAGTACTACCAATATTATATGATGGTATTCCTATATGGTAAGTACTAAACACAATACTATCATAACTCGCGCTAACACTTTCTCTCAAGTTGGAACATAAACATCAACCATTCCCAACTTGTGCAGTAAGTTATAAAAGGCTTTTTTAGAAACAGTCTTTTGTAAGAACATCTGTTAGTTGCTCTTCAGTAGAAAGAAAAAGAAAACTAATAAGTTTGTCATCTAGGATTTTTTTATGAAATGATGATCAACTTCCACATACTTAGTGCTATCGTGTTGTACTGGATTCTATGATATCTCAATAGCTACTTGATTGTCACAATATAACTTCATTGCACTTTTAAGTTTAAATCCCAAATCTCGTAAGAGAATTCTAAATCACAAACGCTCACAAAACCTATGAGCCATGCCTCTGTACTTAGCCTCGACACTTGACCTTGCCACAACCGTCTACTTCTTACTCTTTCACGTCACCATATTACCTCCAACAAAGGTGAAATAACCAGATGTCAAAAACCAGATGTCCACCTCCTATATATGATACAACCAGGTCATTTGCACATGTAAAACCACACACCTCCAAAACATATTTGTGCTTATAAAATACCACTCCTCTTTGCAGCAAATCGCGTCTTATACATGTTTATGAACCCATATGCATTATGTTTCACTAAACATCCAACGACAACCAACTCCTTTATTTCTCTAAGGAAAAGGTACAAGTTCCCAAATATTACTCTTCTACACCGCCTCAACTCTTCCTCTATTGCCTTTGACCATTTCGGATCTTCCAATGTATCTTCAAAGGGACGATCTTCATTACCAGGAAGCTAGGGATAGGGGTAAGAGTGATCAATAAGCAGTAGTATCTTCAAAAATTTGAGGTCGAGACTAGTAATTCGACTTGTCGATTTTTTTTTCATTCTCGACTATAACTAGATTTGACATGTCGAACACCATATTTGACGAGTCAAATGCTTAGTTCGACGGGTTAAAACTAATCATTGGGCGCATATAGCTTATGTGTCTCGGTTCGACGGGTAGAGAACTTCCATATAATGTCGAAATACCTTCTCCATGCGTTCTCCTACTTCTTCTTACACTTCTTTTTTTATCATGATACAACTCTTCAAAATATGAATTCTTCTCATGACTCCTCGAGCAAAACCGATATCTACGAATCCAGAATTTTTGGAACAAACAGCAAAACCTACAGCAAAACTGATATCAGAGGTATACCGGCAGTATACTGGTGAGACTGTTGTTTTCCAATATGATGTTGAAACTGTCTCTTTTTTGTTGCTTTCGACTCCTCGAGCTTATCCGACACGGATAGCAGTTGTGTGTAGTGCCCTGCTTGTATCGATTGAGATGGATTATTGGCTTGAGTCGACGTTTGCTTTTGGTTTTAGGCTGAGACGTTGTGTTGGCTTCCGAGTTGTGCTGTTTAGATTCTAGTTGGGCGAGTTAGCGTGTTGGTGTAGTGTTATAAAGTTGTTCAGCAATCTGCTCAGTCAAGGCAGATAGGCCTTGCTTTATGTGGGTGTCTTCGATGAG
>JANAVB010007399.1:15999173-16051673 GCA_029216955.1 Iris pallida
GGCCATTTGGCGCATTGCCAACTCCTTCGGGAGTATGTCACCACGGCCTGAAACCAACAACCTCACCAAGGCCAACTATGCCAAATTCTGTGTGGAACTCGACCTCACCTCCGAGCCCCCCAATTTTATCAGTATCGAACTCGGCAACCGCATCCACACCCAACAGATCGTATATGACAACCACATTATGTTCTGCAACCACAGCCATTTACGTGGTCACACCCCAAACACTGTCATCGTCTTCACCCAGAACTCAAGAAGAAATTAGCCCAGAACGACCACTTGGAAATTAGAGGGAGGACCCCTCGGTCCCCTCTCTTACCACCCCCTAACACGCATACCAGATTCGAGTCAAGTGACGGCGATTCTGACAAAGGCAGAAACCAAAGCATAACCTTCAGCCCTTGCAAAACCCAAGCTCTAACCCTATTCAATAAGTTTGATGCGCTTGAATCAGAAAATGGGGGAACCCCATCGGAGTCTGCCTGTACATTAGCTTATAACACTATTAATGAGGAGGTCCTGCCGGAATCTGCCTTAATCATAGTTGAGCCCAATATCACCGAGATAGACCCCCTTTTGGAGGCCAGAGTGGAGAACAATGATGATTCCATTGCTGCAGAGCAACCCATCATCATCCCAGACCCGATGGTAGTAGCATTATCGATCCTCGGACCTGACCAGGTTCAACGAGGAATTCAGGTTCAAGCCACGGGTTATCCCCTCCAGCAGACGCTGATGCAGATTGGCAGCACCAGTGACGCCCTAGTCATCCCGCCGGAGGAGTCCATCCTGGATTCCGCTGGAGATCAGATTGATCCAACCAGTAAAGCCACCACCGAAATCCAAGCGAACACCAGTCACATAACAATCCCATCGATGGCAGATAAATCATCATCGAGCGGGAAATCAGACAAGTCGGGAACAGCTGATACCCAAACTATCCTCACCAGATCCGCCTCCAGGCGGAACAAAAAACACCCTCCCCATTCTCAATAATGATTAACATCCTATCCTGGAATGTTAGAGGTCTGGCCAACAAACCCACTATGAGGAGAATCTCCAACCTCCGAAAGATGCACAAAATCGACATTCTCATTATTATCGAACCCAAAATCCCCCCCAAAAGATTGAAATCTATCCAGCTACAGCTCGGTCTCCCCCCATGCCATCGCTGGGAGTAACGATATCTGGATCCTTGGCACGGAGGACGTCAACTTCGGAGTCATCCACGAAGCCAGGCAGGACCTTTCTTGCTGGGTGGAACACCCTTTCCTTTCCAACGCATCATCCTCTCAGCGGTGCACGGCAGCTGCGACATCGCAGAGAGGAAACAGCTTTAGAACGACCTTCTTAACATCCACACCAATCATTTTGTAACGCCTTGGCTTTGTGTTGGGGACTTTAACGCTATCACCAGTAGAGAAGAGAAAATTGGAGGTCGCCCGCCGCCGACATCAGCCATGTTAGATTTCAACAACTTCATCTTCAATGCCCACCTATCCTCTCTCCAGTTCACCGGCAATGCTTTCACTTGGTGTAACATGCAGGAAGGAGATCACCGCCAATACTCTCGCTTAGACAGGGCCCTCACGAACGTCCATTGGAACGGAATGGGGATCACTACCAGTCTATCCCACCTCAATTCATCAGAATCGGACCACTCTCCCATGTTGATTGAAATAAAAAATTCTTGCAATCCCGTCAAGAAGAACTTCCGATTCCTTAACTTTTGGACCGAGCACCCTCAATTCTTGGACATTTTTTAAGACGCGTGGAATCGGGTAGAATCACCCGACCCCCTCGTGCGGGTTAGCAACAAACTAAAAGAAACGAGGAAAGCCCTGACCGTTTGGAGCAAACATGCCTACGGGGACATTTTTCAAGCTGTGCAGATTGCGGAGGACGACGTCGCTCGGGCAGAAGCCAGGTTCGTTTTAGACCGTTCACCGACGGCTAGGATGGCCATGAATCTTACCAAAGCTATGCTCAAATTCAGGATCAGAGTGGAGACCGATTTCTGGAAGTAAAAAGCGAGGTTGAAATAGGACAGCGAGGGGAATAAAAACACTAAATATTTTCATGACTGCGTCAAAGGCCGCAGAAAAAAGCTCTCGATTCACCAAATCACCGACGAAATGGAGAACATCATCACGGATCAAAAGAACATCCAAGCGGCGGCTGAGGAGTTATATTCCAAGTTATTCTCCAAAGAGACGATTCACAAAGACAACTCCTTCCTGAATTCTATACCACACCTCATCAGCGACACCGACAATGTTCAGCTGGAGTTGCCCTCCACCATGCAGGAGGTGACCGACGCGGTTTGGACCCTGGATGCGAACAGTGCACCCGGCCCGGACGGGTTTTCTGGGGTTTTCTTTCGTAAATGCTGGGATATTATCAAACAGGACATCACTGAGGCGGCCATTGCATTCTTCGCGGGAGCCACTTACCCCAAAGCAATCTCCAGCGCCAAGCTGATCCTTATCCCGAAAAATTCTAACCCAGAATCCTTCCGAGACTTTCGACCCATCAGTCTTTGCACTTTCACTAACAAGATCATCTCCAAGATCATTGCAACCAAAATGGCCGGATTTCTCCCCAAGATCATTTCTGAGGAGCAAAGCGGCTTTGTTCGCGAAAGAAATATTCAGGACAACCTCATGCTAGCCCAGGAGCTTATCACCTGTATGAAGTTCCCTGCAAGAGGGGGCAACATCGCTATCAAACTCGACATAGAGAAAGCTTACGACAGACTGGATTGGCAATTTACTATCTGGGTCTTCAGAGCTTTCGAATTCTCGGAAAATTGGACCAACACCGTGTGGAGATCCATTAGCAACTCGTGGTTTTCAACGGTTATCAACTGGCATGCCGAAGGATTCTTCAAATCTACTCGCGGAGTTAGACAAGGCGACCCTCTCTCATCCACTGTCTTCATCATTGCGGCCGACGCTTTGAGCAGAAACCTCAATAACATGATTAATACCCCCAACTTCCAGCACTATCATACAGCCAGCGGGTGTCCCTTCATCATCCACTTGGCCTTCGCAGATGATGTTCTCATATTCTCATCCGGAGATATTGGTGCGGTGGACGTGGTGCACCACACACTGCAGAGATACTCAAGATGCTAACTTCTTGTGGGGGCAGGACACGGGTCTTAACAAGCATCACTGGGCGAGTTAGGACTCTATGGCGCGCCCGATCGAGGAAGGGGGCCTGGACTTTACCAAACTCTCACACATCGTTAAAGCATTCTCATTGAAACTGTGGTGGAATCTTCGGACTAGGAACAACTTATGGACCAGGTATATGAAGGCCAGATACTTCAAACACATTCATCCAGCAATTGCCATCTCCAACAGTCGATCCTCTGCGGCGTGGCGTCGTATCCTCGATGGGCTGGACAGCGCAGAACCTGTTATCAGACTCCATTTGGGTGACGGTCGATCCAACCCGTTCCTGGAGAGATGGATAGGGGATACCATGATCCCGAGTATCACAGAAACCCCCAGAGACTGCAGGATCAGCGACCTGTGGGATCTCAGTAGTAACGACTGGAACTGGGACAAGATTCGTGATTGGTCCGGAAATGACACTGTGGAGAGCGTCCGCCTTCGCGGGGTTAAATCGATAACGAAGCGGATGGATGGAGGTGGTCGCTCGAGGCTTCGGGGGCATTCTCGATGCGGTTGGCGAAATGTGCTGTTCGAGTTAATGGGAACCGGAATCCTATTATTGCTCCCTATTGGCACTCTTGTATTCCTAAAAAGTGGTCCTTCCTGATGTGGAGAATCATCAGAAAGAAATTGCCCACTGACGAGATTCTGAACACCATGGGGATCAGCTTAGCATCAGCCTGCAATTGTTGCTCTGACCGTCAAATGGAGACTATTTACCACATCTTCTATCAGAGGGTTCTGCTAGGTCACATCTGGAGGATCCTCAACCATCGGTGTAGCATTGAGCCAGGCAGCGGGCACTTCCACGATCTTGCGCTCTCCTGGGGTTCTGCCTCTCACGGACACCAGATCGTCGCAGCGGCCGCCACGTGGGTCATTTGGAAGAATCGCAACAAGGCTAGATACGAAGGACTCCAATACTCGGGAAATCAGCTCATACGGGAAGTCTTCCGCCACTGTCGTAAAAGAAGCACCCGGTGTGCCCACAGCTCGACGGCATTCTGGTCCTCAGTCCTCCCCTAACTCTCGCTGGTTTTGACATCCCCCATCCTCCGTCTTCTTTTTGGTGGTATACTTGTATAGGCTTCGACATTTTGCGCCTTGTATACTTGTTCCGGCTTCGGTCTTCGAGCCTTCATTAATAAAAAGGGGGGTGTTGTTTAAAAATATATATATATATATATAGCCTAATATATATATATATATATATATATATATATATATATATATATATATATATATATATATATAGCCTAAATAAATCCCAAAAATATAAATTGTCAATCTAAGAGAATGTTATCATATTTACAAGGTAAATATAAATTTAAATAGCAAATAATTCATATATTATATTTAATATTCAATTTATAGAAATTACTCACTAGACTATAAAAATGAACTACCAATATAAATACACATCTATATATATCTACATGGACGTCGTTGGTCGCACTATATGACTACCTGGGCTTAGGTTGGATTCGGGTCAAGTTCGGACTAAATTGGTACAACCGAGTTTCGTAGAAGTCATAATCTTAATAAACAATTAATTAAATCATTCATATGGGCAAGTCACAACTTTGACTGATTTTTCTAGTAGTGACTGCTATGGCTATGCCTTCCCTAGCATAGCTAATACACTAGTCAAGGCACACGACTACACTATTCGTGCCACAATTTCTAGTCATCTTGCACCCCATAACTTAACCATGACTAAGGCCATCTATAATAAATACTATTTTGCCTAAAAATATTCATAAATTCAAAAAAAAATACTATTTAAGTCAAATAAATATTAAAAAAATTTAAATTTCAGGGTGCTTATAATCTACCCAACTTAAAAGAATTTCGTTCTCAAAATTCAATTTATCAAACAACCAAATAATGATAAGGGATAAGGCGCTTTTCAACCATCAAACAAATGATCCGTCTTATCTTGAAATATTTAAGGGACATACTCTAAAAGATTGCTACCAGATTCTAAAAGAAACAACTGGCAAGCTAATACTAATTCAACTATCTATAATTATTGTTCTACCTTCCACGGACACTAACTCCTTCCTAAATTTGAAAGGTTGCTAACCTATTTACCTACTAGGAATCCTCATATTTTATTATGATTTTCTAGGTAGAGCTTATGAAACTTCTAAATTATGCATCTAATCTAAACGTCTAACTATATCCTCCTAGTCATTATCAAAATTATATAAGTTAAAAATCCCCCGTACTCAAAAAAGAGTAGATACACAAGATTCAACAATAGGCAAACTAAAACATTTATGAATTAAAAGCAATTAGGCAAACCCAAAAAGGTGAAACAAAACACGCAGCTCAAAACAATAATTTTAACGAGGAACCGTAGACCTTTATGTCCCGGCTAAAACCTCAAAAAACAATCCACTATAATCAAAATAAGTTCAAAGATGTAACACTTACTAAGATAAGCAAGCCACCTACAACCATACCAACCCCATCTCTCAAACTCGAGTCCACAAGCTCTTGAGAAAGCAGTCTGGTCCTCCTTTTTGGTTCTCCGCGGGATCAGGCGCAACACCAATGCAATATGAATGTATGATGAAAAGAATGCACACTTTTCAAATTGCCACTGTGAGTTTTTTGAGGAAAAAACGTGTGTATCTAAACTTCAGGTTTAGCTTTCTTTATATACTTTAAAAACCAAATCTGTTTGAACAACAAAAAAAAAAACAATTTTAGCTAACCAACAAAAAGTTGTTTTAACACACAGAGTGCAAAACCGAACATAGTGCAAAACCGAAACTTGTTAGTAGAAGATAACAAGGTGTTAGCTAACCAAAAAAAAGTTGTTTTAACAAACAGAGTGCAAAACCGAAACTTGTTGGTAGAAGATAACAAGGTTGTTTAAACAAACCGAAACTTGTTTGCTTTACGTAGAAGATAGCAAAGTTGTTTAAACAAAATAACCAACCCAGGAGATGCTCACGTTGGTTTAGAGACCCGTTTAGAAAGATTTTGTAGATTTTAAAGCCTTAAAGATTTATCTAACAGTTCAGATTTAGTCCCTCATTTAACAGGAACTTGTGAGTTATCTCATAAATCTAATATAGAATAAATAGTGACATAACAACCTAGATAATCCCTATATTCAAGTACAGTATCTAACCTTAAGTGCAAATGGCCCTAAGCTCTACATGAATAACATACCTGTTTGAAGAAACCAGACTTGATTCTTGAGGGAACTCGAGTAGTTGCATGACCCTTATCTCATAAATAACCTCTCATAAATGGTTGATGCATGCAAGACAACAATTTGGGACTTTCAATCTCCCCCATTGTCGTAGCATGTATCAAAAACCTTTATGAACATTTTCAGGCTATGTCCTAGGCTACCCAAATCCTAAAAATGATTACAAACAATTAATGATAAGAGCGAAAAGAGCTCTGTTAAGTGAAATTCACACGCACATCCTTAAGTCTGCTCCCCTTATCACTCCAAACAGCAACAAGACTAAGTTCGTCATTCCTTTGAAGCTTAATCCCTGAATATGTTTTGCATCCCTGAAAATTCCATCTTAAATGACAAAGCTGGTTTTAGATACAAAGTATTGTCAGTTTAAAGAAGTTCACTAACATATCAAGTTTCCAATATTTTCAGATAGAGGTAAGCTTTCAGAATGATGACAGTGGAATATCAATATAAAGTTTCTGTTTCAGCAAGAGCAAGAGTTCAGACATATGGGACAGATTATCAGAGTGTTTGCAGCAAGTAATCATACATAAGAAGCAGCATATCACACAACGTATCAAAGCTAGGCAGCGTATCGGAGCCAGGCGAGCGTATCAGAGCGTATCAGCAGCGTATCAGATCCAGGCGAGCGTATCAGAGCTCGTATCAGCAGCGTATCAGAGCCAGGCGGCTCCAGGCAGTTTTTAGAGCTCGTATCAGACAGTAACCTGAAATCAAACTCCCCCACAATAATTGGACCAACAAAAATTGAGTGAGTAATCAGACTCCCCCATAATAACTGAAAAATATCCAAAACAATTGAGTGAAAACTAGTCAGAATTGATAAATTGATTGAGTAATAACACTGATCATCGGATAACCATCTCCCCTATTTTTGAAACATGCTAGACAATACAGCATAATCCATCATGAGTAATCCAATCAAGTACAAAATACAGAAACACCGGGAAGAAGAAGAAGAATTTAAATAAAGCGGCCAAAAAAAAAATGAAATGCAATCTAAGATGATAATCGAGATGAAATCTAAGATGATATGAGAAATCAAGGAGCCATGTTTGATTGAATTGATATCAAAATGAGGTAAATTCCAAACACACCATAGTAATTCATACAAATATAGATAATTATCAAAAATCTAGAAGAATGAAAGCACGGGCACAGATTAACTTCGTGTTGTGTGTGTGAGTAATTTCATAACAAGTCTCAACTCCTCAGACATATATCAAGATAAACATGACCAAGTATAATCAACGGGTAAAAATTTTATGTTGCCTTTATGAGTGGCGATATTATGTTGCCTTTATGAGTGGCGATATTATCAATGTTGTACGGATTGACAACTCCCAAGCTAGTCAGCTTTAGGGTGCCGGGTTTCAAGATACCCCTACGAATCATTATATCATTGATAATATACCCTCTGCATTGAAAAATTAAGGAGAGGAACCATCCCATTTAACGAGTTTTTGGATGACAAGTCCCAGCCTAGTTAGGCTTAGGCTGTCAGGTTTAGAAAAACCCCTACGAACCTACTAACTCGGGTGGATACATACCTGTGCTCCTGAAACTTTAGAAATTGAATTCAAGGAAAGATATCAATCTACCACTATGAATAATACTTTATCATGCAACCAATCAAATATGTAGAGGAATATCGACTTGATCATGTGTCACTAGTGTTATAAGAATGAAATCAATCAAGCCCGACTACTTATGCAAACTTATAGACAATTTGACAGTATCAGACATTAAATATGAATGCGTGTAATGTATCTGATCATTTGCAAGATTTATCAATCAAACCCATCAATCAGACTTCATGATTCAAAAAAAACTGAAAAATATTTTTGTGTATGAAAATTTTGTTTGAAAACAAATGCATGAGTCCTACTTGATATATGAAATGGAACCAGATTAGTTCAAAGAGCAAACTCCGATTGCTCTTCTAAGCTCCTCAAACCGATTTACGTCAAGAGGCTTAGTAAACAAATCCGCAAGTTGTTTTTCAGTGGCCACATATTTAAGTTCTACTTCCTTATTCTCTACAAGTTCTCGAATGTAGTGATGTCGAATGTCAATATGTTTTGTACGCGAATGAAAAACAAGATTTTTGCTCATTTGGATTGCGCTCATATTATCACAAAGAAGTGTCATACAACCTTGAGGTAACCCGTAGTCACTAAGCATCTGTCTCATCCAGACAAGTTGAGTGCAACAACTACCTGCAGCAATATATTCTGCCTCCGCAGTTGAAAGAGAGACAGAATTCTGAGTTTTACATAACCAACTTGTGAGATTAGATCCTATGTAAAAACAACCACCAGAAGTACTCTTTCTTGTATCAATGTGTCCAGCCCAATCAGCATCAGTGTAACCTGAAATCTCACAAGAAGTGTCAAAAGTATACCACAATCCATAATTCAAAGTACCACTAACATATTTAATCACTCGTTTTACAGCTAATAAGTGTGTTTCTTTGGATTTGCCTGAAAACATGCACACACACCCACACTAAAAGAAAGATCAGGACGACTAGCACAGAGATAGAGCAAGCTTCCAATCATACTCCTATACAACTTAGGATCAACATCCTTACTCAAATCATCCTTAGAAAGCCTAGTTGAAGTGCTCATAGGAGTACGAGCAAATATGGCATTCTTCAGCCCAAATTTCTCTACCAAACCCTTAGCATACTTTGTTTGAGAAATAAAAATGCCGTTTTCTAACTGTTGAACACCCAATCCTAGAAACATGGTCAATTCCCCAACCATACTCATTTCGAACTCACTAGACATGAGTTTTGCAAACTCATCAGCCTGAGATTGAGATGTGGAACCAAAAATTATATCATCCACATAGACTTGAGCAACCAGAACGCCTTTGTTAAAAAATTTATAGAACAAAGTCTTATCTACACTACCCCGCTTAAAAACCCTTATCAGTCAAAAAAATGGCTAATCTTTCATACCAGGCTCGTGGAGCTTGCTTCAATCTGTAAAGAGCTTTGTTTAATTTGTAAACATAGCTGTCATGGTGTGGATCTTCAAAACCCTTAGGTTGCTCAACATTTACTTCCTCTTTGAGCAACCCATTTAGAAAAGCGCTTTTAACTTCCATCTGAAACAGATTAAAGTGTAAGTGACACGCAACAGACAATAATAATCTTATGGATTCTATACGAGCAACGGGGGCGTATGTTTCATCAAAATCTATTCCTTCTTCCTGTGTGCAACCTTGAGCCACAAGTCTAGCCTTATTTCTAACAATTTTACCTTCACTGTCAGTTTTGTTCTTGAAAACCCATTTGGTCCCAATAATATTTGTATGAGATGGCCGAGGTACTAAGGTCCAAACATTCTGTCGACTGAACTGAGTTAATTCTTCCTGCATGGCAGAGATCCAAAACTCATCGAGTAGGGCTTCCTTGATGTTTTTGGGCTCAACTGAAGACAGATAGCAAACACAGTTTACAAAAATAGCTGTATGTGATCGTGTGCGTATTGAGTCAGAAATATTTCCAATTATATCCTTTAATGAGTGATTTTTTGTTAACCAAGTAGGTCTGTCTTCAAAGTTTATGTGATTAATGTGCACTTCTTCGTCAGTTACATGAGGAGTATCGGAATCAGGTGTAGACATGGTCCAATCGAAATCATGAGGAATATTAGATACCTCATTGTTATTAGCAGCAGTAGATTTCTTTGAAGTATCCGCATGTTCAACTAATGGAAAACTAAAGCCATCATCATCAATATTTGAAGCTGTACAAGCATCATCCACAACAACATTCATAGATTCAACTACCACCCCAGTTTGTTTATTTAGAACTTTATATGCTCGTAAATTATTGCAATATCCCAAAAATAGACCGGCCTCACCTCTAGAATCAAACTTTCCTAGGCTATCTCTGTCTCGATAGATCCAACAGGGACTCCAAAACACTCTCATGTGTTTTATGCTAGGCTTCCTATTGAACCAAAGTTCATAAGGGGTATGGGTTGTCATAGGCCGAATGTACACCCTGTTAATGATGTAGGTGGCTGTGCTAACAGCTTCCTCCCAAAAATACCTAGGTACAGCCATCTCATGTAACATCACGCGTGCCATTTCTTGAATGGTACAATTTTTTCGTTCCACCACTCCATTGGACTGTGGGTTATATGGAGCAGAGAATTGGTGTTGGATACCATAATTTTCACAGAACTCAATAAGGCCGGTATCCTCAAATTCTCCACCGTGGTCACTTCGAATTCTCATAATAGAGACATCCTTTTCAGTTTGAACTTTAAGACTCCAAACTCGAAATGCTTCAAACGTATCAGATTTTTCACGAAGAAAAGCAGTCCAAGTGAATCTAGAAAAGTCGTCAACTAATACTAGAATATATTTTCGACCATGCCTACTCAATGTCCTACTAGTCATGAGATCCATATTAATTAAGTCCAAGTATTGAGTGGAAGGAATGTTGTTAGATTTTTTGTGAGGAGCTCTAGTTTGTTTACCTATCTGACACGGTCCACACACAGTATCTCTAACGCGTCCAAGTCTGGGCAATCCTCTAACTAATTTCTTAGAGGAAATGAGATCAAGAGTTTTATAATTCAAATGCCCCAATCGTCGATGCCACAATTTGGTATCACTATTTCGTGCGGATAGACAAGTGAGATCGACAGGACTTAAGAACATAACGTACACAATACTAAAATCTCTCCTACCATACATGACAGAGTTTCCGTTATTGTCAATGACCCAACATATGTCACGTTTAAAGATTACATCTGAAAACTGATCACAAATTTGACTAACACTTAACAAATTTACTTTACATCCAACAACATGATAAACATCATGAATTGCCGGTATCCCATTCTTTATTAGTGTGCCTCTTCCAACAATATTACTCTTCTTTCCATCCCCGAATGACACTAAACCCCCAGCATACGAAGTGTAATCTGTTAAGTATTCTTTATTTCCAGTCATGTGATGTGAACAACCACTGTCCATGTACCAGACAGTAGCATCGTAGGTTGCATTAAAACAAACACTTGATACATGGCAAACAACTCTCGAGTTTTTTAAAATAGTAGATAAGGCAATCATGTCATTTTCAGACAACGTTTCAAGAGCATTCACTACATCTTTCCTTACCCAGATTTGTTTTGAAGCAATTTTTGATTCAACATAATTGCTAGCCTTTTTTTGTTTTCTTTTCTTTCTGAATATTCTCGCTGAACCTGTATGGAACAAAGGTTTTGGAATATGAATAATCAAAATTTCCATAGTAATTAAAACCATTAGAGTAAAAAGATTCATACCAGCAGTTATGAAATGTATGACCTCTCTTTCCACAAGAATAGCAGACTGGAATTCTCTTATATCTGTGAGGCATCGACTTATTTGATTTGTTCAGGTAATAAGGAGTGTGTTTTTTTTGTGAGAGTAAGAATCTACTGGAAGGTTTTCTTGGAGCCCTATTGGTTTAACAAACTTAGTTATATTAGGGTCCCCACTTGCACTTGTGGATCCAGTGTAACCAAGCCCCCTTGTGTCCTTAGTTTGTTTTCCAACAGTAATCATGTGGTCGAGTTTTAATGAACTGGTATTAAAAGATCTAAATTACTTTTTAGAGTCCTCCAAAGCTTTCTTGGTTGACACAAGTTCATTCAAAGTGCTTTGGTGGACTTCATATAGAGAATTTAGTTCAGCTTGTATTCCAGCATTCTTTTTAATCAATATTTCCTTTTCTGTCTTAAAATCACGTTCTAAAATAGTCATATCATTCAATCCAGCTATTATAGATTTATTAAGAGTGTCAATCTCAGATCGTAAATTAATCATAGTTAGTCCAAGATCATCATTTTTGGCAGATTCAATAAGGTACAGAGATTCCCAATCTACGGGATCCATAACAGAATCATAAGAGCATATGCTTGAAGTAGATTTAGCCATCAAACAAACAAAGTTAGCAAATTCTTCAATGGGGACATCCTCATCATCTCCTGACTCGTACTCAGTCTCCCACGAAGAAAATGAGAAATTCGCCATGACCACCTTAGGTTTGTTCTTACTGGGACAATCTTTAGCTATGTGACCGATGCCTTTACATTTAAAGCACTCAAGATTAAACGTATCAGGTTTTGATTTGGGCTTAGGTGCAGTGTATGTGTTACTCATAGATTTGTCATTATTATCAGACCGAGCAGTAGATGAAACATTATTATAAGGAGCAAATTTGTTTCTCTTGTTTATCCACTTTTTCATGTTCACCCCTAAAAAGGCTAAGTGTTCATTTATGGAATTTAAATCGTGTTCATCAACATGGCAATCAAAATCATCAGAGTAAACCTTTGAATGTGTTTTGCTAGAAAACGCAATGGATTTGTTCTTCTTAGATTCATCTCGTTGTGCAATCTCTAAGGAGACTTCATAAGCTCTGAGTTTACTAACGAGAGTAGCAACAGACATTTTTTTGTATGTTTTGAGCTTCCATGATTGCGTCCTTTTTAGAGGAAAACCTTTTAGGCAAAGTTCTAAGAATTTTCCTAACAACATACACGTCTTCATAGGAATATCCAATAGCAGCTGCTTTATTTATAATTGTTGAAAGTTTAAGATAGTAGTCATCAAATTTTTCGTGTTCATGCATACGACTATCTTCGAATTCAGTTTGAATGGCTTGTAATTGTTGTTCTTTGACTTGTTCATCACCTTCATAGGCAAGTCTAATGGCTTCCCAAGCATCATGAGACGTGGTGCAGGTACTGATTCTATTCGCTTCATTATTGTCTAGCGTTGTAAATATCGTATTTAAGCCTCGTGAATTGTTGCTAGCCGATAACTTTTCATCAGCCGTATATTCAGCTCTAGGTTTAATTTCCCTTTTTTTAGTCTCAGTAGCAGTAGTTGCAGTAATTTTAATTGGCTCAACCCAATTGTTTTCAATAAGATTCCAAACATCCGACCCAAGAGCCATAAGATAGATTCTCATTCGAACTTTCCAATGAGGATAGTTCTTTCCAGTGAATGGTGGAATCTTATTTCCACTTAACCAACCCACATAATTGCTTGACGACATTGTTAAAAAAATGTATCAACGGATCACTCAGTGCGTAGAGGTGCGCTCTGATACCAATTGAAAATCCCCCGTACTCAAAAAAGAGTAGATACACAAGATTCAACAATAGGCAAACTAAAACATTTATGAATTAAAAGCAATTAGGCAAACCCAAAAAGGTGAAACAAAACACGCAGCTCAAAACAATAATTTTAATGAGGAACCGTAGACCTTTATGTCCCGGCTAAAACCTCAAAAAACAATCCACTATAATCAAAAGAAGTTCAAAGATGTAACACTTACTAAGATAAGCAAGCCACCTACAACCATACCAACCCCATCTCTCAAACTCGAGTCCACAAGCTCTTGAGAAAGCAGTCTGGTCCTCCTTTTTGGTTCTCCGCGGGATCAGGCGCAACACCAATGCAATATGAATGTATGATGAAAAGAATGCACACTTTTCAAATAGCCACTGTGAGTTTTTTGAGGAAAAAACGTGTGTATCTAAACTTCAGGTTTAGCTTTCTTTATATACTTTAAAAACCAAATCTGTTTGAACAACAAAAAAAACAATTTTAGCTAACCAACAAAAAGTTGTTTTAACACACAGAGTGCAAAACCGAACAGAGTGCAAAACCGAAACTTGTTGGTAGAAGATAACAAGGTGTTAGCTAACCAACAAAAAGTTGTTTTCACAAACAGAGTGCAAAACCGAAACTTGTTGGTAGAAGATAACAAGGTTGTTTAAACAAACCGAAACTTGTTTGCTTTACGTAGAAGATAGTAAAGTTGTTTAAACAAAATAACCAACCCAAGAGATGCTCACGTTGGTTTAGAGACCTGTTTAGAAAGATTTTTTAGATTTTAAAGCCTTAAAGATTTATCTAACAGTTCAGATTTAGTCCCTCATTTAACAGGAACTTGTGAGTTATCTCATAAATCTAATATAGAATAAATAGTGACATAACAACCTAGATACTCCCTATATTCAAGTACAGTATCTAACCTTAAGTGCAAATGGCCCTAAGCTCTACATGAATAACATACCTGTTTGAAGAAACCAGACTTGATTCTTGAGGGAACTCGAGTAGTTGCATGACCCTTATCTCATAAATAACCTCTCATAAATGGTTGATGCATGCAAGACAACAATTTGGGACTTTCATAAGTCTCTTTCTACCTGATCCAGCTGAGTAATACCTACCATTATGTCTAATCCTAATTATACAACTGATAGGACATAATAGTAAATGGGTTGGGTTAGGTTATGTTTAGGTTCTTCTTGTAGAGGACGTCAATCTCTACACTAAAACTACTATTCCATTCATGATCGAGTGACTACAATAAGAGCGTAAGCTAGTATGATCATATATTTATTTCTATACTGAGGACGTCTACCCACCTTAGGTCACACTACCCCATCAAACACATCATGCCCTAAAATTTTATAACCCTTGCACACTAGTTGCAAAAATTTATACCACTAAATATCTATGACATATGGTCTCTCTAATCCCCTCATATCTATCAAGCAACCAAAATTCAATAAGCAAACTAACTTGCACTATAAATTAAGAATTTCTGATAAATTCTATAAAGCACGATCATTCGTCACTCTGAAATAGAAAATGACGAGAATCAATGGTACGAGAAAGCAAAGGAAGAATAATCGAGAACAAATACGAAGTTCAAGGACGGTAGAGAAATTTCTAAATTAATTGTCAAGGTACTATGGATTGAAATTCCTATGGGTTTAATCAGATTCGTAGGCCCGCAGTAACGTAACTGAAACAGCTAACTCGACCTGCATGGGCCACCAAAAAACATGTAATGCCCAGTCCCAAGTACGTAGGACTAGGAGATCGTATATATGCCAGCTATGTATCGAGAGAACTCCAGCTCAGCTCGAATACGTATAAGCTGTCTAAAATAAACTACATGGTTATAACAACTACCTATATCTTAATCCAGTGAAGACAAACTCTTGTATAAAGCAAGTTTACTATTGTTGGTTAGGCATTAACATACCGGTTCCTACAAGAAACAAAAAAAGACAATATGCAATAAAGTGGATCAGACTCTATTGCAATTATCTTGACAAGCTTCTGAAGAAGAAATAAGCTTGCAAAACTAGGCTATACACCAGCATGATCAAGTAAAATAAAATATACTATTGGACGAATATGAAAAAGGTATGAACTAAATATATATCTGAAATTCCGGAGAAATAATCATCAATCCTCCATCTAATCTACAGACGAGCTCAGCAGGCTTGGAGAGATCACCAGGTCCTCAGGGTACTAGCAAGATACATATAAACATGTCGAATGTAACAGTATAAAATATGTAAGGACAATAAGAAAATAGTCGTGGAAGAATCAACTAGACGCAAGGAGACTAAGACATAAGAAACCTAAGACACTGGCATGCCATACTAGAAGTGGCTAACAGGTCAATCCTATAGACTGTGGTCAAGGCAAGCACTCCCAGTCTATAGTATATCAATCATAGTTGTCACGACCCGTACCCGCTTTTCGGGATGCGAGTGCGTGTCCAAGCTAGCCTACGCCGCAGTGTCGACGGTAGAACGCTGTCAAGGTCATGATGCTCAAAAATCTTATAAAATAATGCTCATAATATAATAACTTTATTGCTGATTCATAAAAACTAAATTAAGTTACAAAATTCTAAGGTTTACATTTAATCGATTACAATGTCTCACAAATCTAATACAACAAATGTGAATTAACTAATCTCTAGGTTGACCTCAACACATATCCATGTCTCCCAATGATCCAAGGCATAATGTAGCAGGCGACTAATCTAAAAAATAAGGTTTCCAGTCAGGAATGGAATGAGTACATTCTAACAGCAGTTTCAATAATTGACAAAGTCTATAAAATAGTAAATAGTAAAGAAATATACGATGAACAGGTAAGCATAGAATCATAGGACTGAAAGTAGAGTAAAAGTAAACGAGCATGGTGACAATAAAAAGTGAGAACTAAAGCAGATAAGGTATGTAATCAGCACTGTATAAAGGGGAACTAGAACTGCATTAAATTTAGTGAGTGGAAATACCACTTTCGACATGTAAACGGCTAGGGATAAATCTGGCACCCTTCATGTGAAGTGTGTGACTTCTATCAGACACGAATAGACAAATAGGATATTTTTGGGTATATTTACAAGTCTAGTAATGTATTTTTCCGTCGGACTAGTACTCATGGATTCAAACAGGTCACGAACACAGTAATACATTGGTCACGAACAATATGTAAAGAATCCATAACTACTATCTCGTGTAACCATCGTGTTGAGAGTCAATAGAAAATTAATGTATGATAATACTATATATACGAATCATAGAAGTTATCAAACATAAAAAGTATCAAAAAATGTACTCGCTTGGGGTCCTCTGAGGGTGAAACTGATAATACCAACCACTCAGTAAGCCACAAAAGTTAAACTCGTGTAACAGTCTTCGGATGCTGAAACAGACAACACCAACGTGTTTGGTATGAAAGAAATATCTAAAAACACCTACCTAAAACTCTAATTTTAGACACAGGGGTAAAACGATAATTTTGGACCAAAATAGTATTCGTTGTTGGACTCGCTTTATACCGAAAAGTATGCCAGTACCTACAGTCTCTAAAGTCATCAAACTATATGTTTACGAGTCCAGTTTGACAATACGAACCCAACTGTATGTCCAAAGTTAGATTCTGGTGGGTTGTGCACAAATTTGCCCATTGGATCGGATCGCGGGCCTGCCAAAATAGCATTTTGTTCGATCTTCTCATAATCGGACCAAACTTGGCTCACAGGACCAAAAAAATTACACGGTCCAGTTGGCACAAGTTTTGTCTCGAGATGACGAACGTACACGAAGTTATGGACTAGTTTGCAAAAAGGTCGATACGGGGTATCTTGACGGATATGTCTCAATTTTGTCGCGCACACATAGCAAAATCGAGTTTTGTCGACTCCCACACGTTGACAACATCCATACGCGTCTTTCAATTCTTATGGGTTACGACTGATGGAACTGGGGATTCCCAGGACCCTTCCTTTGGTGTGCGTATTGATCGATAGAAAGTTAAACAGATCTAATACGTGTTCTAACCCTTCATAGGCGGAAACTAGGGTTCACGAATTATACCTGCGGCGAAAAAGAAACAAGTAATTCCTGGCAATCTCGAGCGGACGACCCCAAGATCTTCTGTACGTATTCCTTCCTCGAGTTGGACGTCGTGTGGGCGACGATCTCCCAACCTTTTCTTCTCCTTGGCAGCACTTTCTTTCTCTCCTTACGTGAATCACGAATTTCGAAAAAATTTTAGATTTTTAATCAGTAATCTGGCGGCCAGAGAATAGAGGATATATATAGGCTACGGCAGGGACCATGGAAAGAAATTAGGGTTAGGCCTCCTAACGGATCTGGATATCCCATGTTCAGCCCGAACACACAATCCAGGCCCATTAACAATAGCTCGGTCCACTAATAAGCTATTGTTGCACTACCTCCCTAATCCCAAATTATGTTTGTGGGCTCCTTTTATTATATGCTCGTTTGGCTCCCCATGTTAAGATATCGTATGTCCGTTGATCAAATTAAGTTACTGACAACTATATTGATTCGACATCTTTTATCCTTAAGTAGTACCGCTCAACTTTATTTGTCATGTCGGATATAATCCACCTGCAGGGTTTACATGACAATCCTTATGAGCTTCTTAAGAGGACATCATCAACCCGATGTATCGGGACATGGATTCCATTTATAATCAACAGCCCATCATACATACAATATTATTACCCAATTCATAGAGGTTGTTGATCCATAATGAATCTCACTCTTTTATGAGTCAAAGTAATGCACATTGCATATACATGTCCGTTATTATATCCGGATTAAGAGTACAAGCATCCATAATAACAGAGGTGTTTGTTCTCTTATGTAGTCAGTACATAGAGAACAACCTCAAGTGGTCCTATTCAATACACACAAAGTGTACTAGTGTAAACCTATAGTCAAGATAGACTAATACCAGATTACACTACAACCTTTCCAATAGATTGTCCAAGTCCATCTAGGTTGTGAACTATTTATATACTCCATAGGAAACTGATAATATGATCTTCTGTGTGACACCACACACCATATTATCTATAATATAGAATATCAGACATTTGCATTAACACTTGCAACAAATACAATATGCAAACATTTGCCCATATGATTCTTATTCAAAATTTAAGGAAATAAGGTTACTACAAAAGTGATGCTTTTAGTATATAACCCTAACAATCTCCCCATCGTTCGGTTTGTCGGGGCGCACGTCATATTGGTAACTTTCTATGTTTTTGAAAACTGTTTTTCATGGATTTTTCCTATTTTTGGTAATCGACTTCTTGTTGCAAACTTGATGAAAGTAAAAAACTACAAAAAGTGTTTCGAAGCTGTATATGTTGATTAAAAACCTATTTAAATAGATTTTGAAAATTTCTAATGGATAGCCAACAATTGGCCTTCCAAACAGGTTACATGAATTAGGTTTTTGAACTGTCATGAACAGGTTTTTGACAAAGTTGGCATCGATTTCTCGGACGATCTAATTGGTTTAAATAAAATCCAACTGAAGGGTTTTGAAGGCGTATATGTTGTTCACGTACCTGAAGTGGTAGATCGATAAACGATCAAGCGTACGTCGAGAAAACTCACGGCGAATCGGCCCAAAACTTGCTAAGCTGCTGTGCTGTTGACTCAGTGTGATGTCTCTGTGCACTCCGACGATCTCCGGCGTCAGGGGGGCGCTGGTGGGCTCGTGAGGGTCGTGTGGAGGGCTGAGGGTCCCCTGGGACGTCGGGGTTGTACGGGCCGCATGGCCGAGCGTGCTGCCGTGCTGTGTGGTTGTGGCGGCGTCCCAATAGTCAAGACGAGCACTCCCAATCGAGATTGTAGCCATTCCTAGTAGCAAGGTCAAATAATCCTGTAGATCCTATTCAAGGTAGGCACTCATAATCTATAGAATGTCATAAGTCAAGTCCTACACAAGTCAAGTCATGTCAAGTCAAGTCAGAAAAAGCAGTGGTGTAGGACTAGACAACTCTATCATGAGACACATGTGAATACGAAAGCAATATAATAGATAGTGAATATATAACATAAATCAAGAACGTGCATGTAAACTAGATGTATGGTCAAGTAAAACTAGAAACATGGAGAAATAGAAATCATGAATATAACAATATGGAAAAAAGGGAACAACATAAGCAAGAAAAATGTATATAAATATATTTTACAAGTTGGCAAGGTATACTTGCCTGGTGGTAGCACGTAGAACCAACAATATCCAATCACTCAGTGAGCCACAAAAGTCAAACTCCCGCAAATATCTCCGGATGCTGAAACAGACATTACCAACGTGTTTGACGTAAGTAAATGTCTAAGTTTGACTACCCATAAGTCCAATTCTGGACATAGGGACAAAATGATAATTTTGGATCAAAACAGTGTCCGCCATTGAATCCGCTTTGCAACCGAAAATGTGTCAGAATCTATGATCTTTAAAGTCGACAAATTATATAACTACGAGTCCAATTTTTGGATATATTCAGATTTGGATTCGGATGAGCCATGCACAAAATTGTCCGTTGATTCGGATCGTAGGCCCACCGAAATAGTATTCCGGTCGACCGTCTCAGAATCAGACTAAACTTGGCTCACAGGACCAAAAAAATGATACAAGTCCATTGGCACAAGTTTTGTCACGATGTGATGACTGTGCATGAAGCAATTGTATTTTTTGGCAAATGGGTGGTCAATACGGTGTACCTCAACCGATATGTCTCAAATTCGTCGCACACACGCAGCCAATTCAAGATCCATCAAAGCCCACACCTTCACAACATACGTACGCACCTTTTGATGCCTTCGAATTGCGATAAAGTCGCCCGGTTTGTCGGAATGGACCCTGTATCAAAAAATTTTCTAACAATTTCTCTGTTTTAAAAACTATTTTTTGTCAATTTTGGGAATTCGATTTCTCGACGCACAGTCGACAAAATCTGACTCTACAAAAAGAGTTTTGAATGGGTATAGGTTGTCTGAATCTGTCTTTAATTAGTTCTAACCAATTATTAACAGGTTGACAAGGATTGGTCTTTCTATTTGAGATTTTAAAATATTTATTACCTATTTTAGCGACAGGTTTTTTGTTAATTTCAAGTCATTTTAACTCGACCTGTTTGATTTCAATGAAACTAATTAATGGGATTTTTAGATGTTTGTGTTTGCAAAGAACCAATTTGTTCAAAAATCGACGATGAGATGAGGGAGAAAACTAACATAAAACTTGTGCACCTAGCTGCTAGTGTTGTTGTACGGTTGGTGTCAACTGCCACTGCCGGCGATCTTCTGACGATCTCTGTCATGACCCACACCCAGTGAAGGGCACGAAAAGTGGGTACGTCCAGCCTACACCGTAGTGTCAGCGGTAGAACGTTGTCCTATGTCACAACATCTAACAAAATATAACTATACTTGTACAATGATATACTCTCCAAAAGGAGGACAACATAGATGGTACAACTCAATCACAGAACCTAAGATAGAAAATAAAGGGATAAAAAGATGGATAATAATCTCAACAGAGAACTACAACTGAAAGTTAATAAGTTTAGATGTTTAAACAACATCAAAATCCAAATAACTGAAGTACATCTCAAAGACAAAACATCTAAATAAAGATAACTAGTCTAGCAGTCTAATCTAGACAATGGGCAAGTCCTCAGCAACTGTTGGATCCTCCTGAGGGCCCAAGTCACCGGTGTCATCTAAGCCAGCTCCATAGTACGTAGGGCAAAACTCCTCCTCATCCTCTGTAATATTTTCAACGGGTCCAATCAGGACAGAAACGAATACATATCTCTCACACAGTTTATATCATGACAGAAAATATAAAACATGCTATAGAATAAAGTACATGAAAACTGTAAGAATAAACATAAAGAAGAAGAGAGAATTTGATAACAGGAAATATTTAGGTATGGTAATAAAGAACTGTAAGTGACTAGTGATTTAGAGTACAAGATAGGCATATGAACGGCTTGATTTGTATATGATTACACTACAGAATTTGCACATGATTACACTACTTTGGAATTGTTCACATGACTACTTCTACTCTCCCGTACCCCAATCAATACACAAGGATCTAGACAGGTTATGTTATTGTACATGAAAGTTTGTACATAAAACTCATGAGATCATGAGAGTACATGAGAGCATATGAGTATACATGAATAATAAGAGTCCATGAAATACATGATGTTCGTAAAAAGCACATGACATGATGTATCTGATGCACCCGAGGGGGATAACATCTCATGTAAAGATCTATATAGTACGAATCTGTGATAACATCGTGTCAACATCAAGTAAATTAGTCTATAACAAGAATATAATTCCTAACAAGTATAAAACGGTCAGAGAATGTACTCGCCTGATATTCCGAATGTATGATGAGAATACGAGTCCGAACCGGAGTATCTAAGTCCTATTTAGAGCAACCACAGGTTACAAAGTGTCCAACATGAATTTAGAGAAATTTACAATGCATTCTAAATGATTCTAAGTCATTCTGGGTCAAAGTCAACCCTTGGTCAACTATTCTGGTCAACTAGGTCAACCCTAAGTCAACTAGTCCATTATTCCAAGTTTAGGTCAAACTTGAGTTATCTAGTCATTTTAAGTCCATTTGGGTCAAGTTTAGATCAAGTTTGACCCAAAGTTGACTTGTCAACTTGGTCAACTTGCTAGTCAACTATGTCAAGTTAGGCCTATTGGGTCAATTCTAAACTAACTCACCAACCATAGGCTAATATCCTAAATCAAATATATTCATTCAATTCAATATGTAATATATATATATATATATATATATATATATATATATATATATATATATATATATATACACACACACACACACAAATATACTAATATACATATATGTATATATATCAAAGGAGCGAAAGCAAGTGTGTGTGTGTGTATGCTATGTTGTGTAAGGGGGTACACTAAATCTCAGAAACTGAGATTGAACTTAAGTTCAATCTCAAAACAAAACCAAAAACCAAGTCTCAACTTATCAACCTACACTAACTTTCAATAGTACATACATATATACATATACCAATAGCCTACAACACTCAATACATATATATATATATACAACTGAAATCTCCTAATGTATCTCAGAAAACTGAGAACACAACCCATATTGCTAACCTTATACTATACCTTATAATTTCCAACCCTCACTTGTATGTATATCAACCCACATACCCTCAAAAGAAACTGAATTCAATAGGTATCTCAGAAATCTAATTCAAAACTAAATATCAGTGTCAAACTCAGAAATCTGAGTTGAACACAAAATCAATTCTCAAATATCAAAACCAAGTCAATATCAAAAACCCACATACTACAAAAACCCAACTCAAAACCTAAAATCCGAAATACACAACTAAAACTCATGAAACTTGACAAACACAAAGGTGTACACATGTGTGTCATTCTCGTGTCCTCACAGAGTCGAACCCGTGTCCGTATCGTGTCCAAATAGTGCGTATCGCACAGGCACGTACATGAGTATAGGAAAATCCTCGTAGGCACGTGTCGTGCTTGATGGAACACCACACGCAACACGAGGAGCCTCGTGCTCATGCACGTAGCTAGGTGGGGTCTAGGTCTAGGTGTACACCACCCTGACACGCGTCCACACATCACACGAATAGCATGTCGGGAAAGGCTGTGCGCGCGTGCACGGTGTCAGCCGAATCAGTGCAAGCACGATAACTTCGCGCACACTCAACTAAATCTCGTGAAATTTCACGAGCACGTAGGCAGAGGTTTCCCCCACGTGTCGACAAAATTTCAAGCCAAACCGTGTCGTATCCATCGAGTTATGACACTCAGAATGCAGGACAGTGCACGGGCTGTGCACGGGATCTCGTGCTACGTCCCCGTGTCCGATTTGGACACCAAAAACGTGTCAAATCAAGATCCGTCTTCACAGAACTTGTTTCAAATATAAACAGCAACAAATTCGTGAAAACAGAATCGAAAAATAAGAACTTTCAATTCTAAGAGGCATTTCATCGAACACGTGTTCTAATACACCGACACGCGTCCGATACGCCTACCAAACGGATACGCAATCTTACCAAACTACGTCTACAGGTCTGTGACACCTAGATGGATGCATCTATGAAGAAAAATTAGAATTTATAGGGGTATAGAGAGGTTTACCTTTTGAGAGTCAATATCTCAATGAAATGAGGCTCTAAACGTCCCGACGCCGATTTCCTCCGGTCTAAAGCCACTGATTCCTATCTAGCAAGTCTCCAACAAGTTCCTCTCCTCCCAAGGATCGCAACATACTTTATTTGGTCTGATTTGGATGAAAATTGAGAAAAAGTGGTTATTGGAAGGGAATGGAAATTTCTAGGGTTTTGAGGAAGCTTGACGGCTACTATACTATAACACATATAGGGGCGACTGTTGTTGTGGCCGGCCAGGGGTGCTGCTAGGGTTAGATTAGGGTTTAGGATGGGCCACAATACAACTAAAGTCCAAAAGGAGCCCATTAGCAAAAATGCCAAAAAGCTATATATTAAATAGCCTAAAAATAACTTAAATTGTTTTCTAATTAGGACTAAGCTCTAACTTAAATTCTAATTAGCTAATTAAGTCTATAATCACATGATTAGTCTTCTAATTAAAGTTAACTAAGGTTAACCATCTACTAATACCAAGAGCACCAATCAAAAACTACAACACCAATGAAATTAATAATAAAATAATCAAAAATTTAAAATATCACACAATTACTAAAATACCACAAAGCTAGAAAAGTGGTAGTGACAAATCTACCCTCCTTAAAATAATTTTGTCCTCGTAATTAAAGACAAAACTGAATAGATGAGAAGGATAGAAAAATTATACCTCAAGACTGAAAAAGATAAGGGTATTGCTCATGCATCTCATCCTCCCTCTCCCAGGTAAACTCACCTGGAGAGTGATTTCTCCCTGCGACGTGAACCAAGGGTATTGTCACGCCCCAGATCTAGAATATCGGAGAGCGGGGGAATGACTCAGCCAGCTACGTATTACGGGTAGATGAATACCGTATAATACGATCAATATTGTCTACAAGACAAGGGGTTACATACTACATACAAGTCTCACTAGGGTTACTCAACCTCTATTGTCCTAATCATTCATTGAAAAACAGTAAGTAGAGAACATGTAAGAATAAGCAGTAAGGTGTCCCAAACGCTCAGTCAAAATATTCTTGAGATTTGGCTTTACAAAACATAGCCAGATGATATAACAAGGTATACACAATCATTATCAGCTGCAGTCTGACTTAGTTACAATTATATAAAAGTAAGTGCAAGACAGTCTGACTAACATGTCGGTGCCAAGCGGCAAAAGTAAAGTAAGTAACAAAATGAGTAGGGAAGCAAGGAACCCACTCGTGTCCTCCTACGGTCATCATTCTAGTATTGACCATCTTGGGGGTGGAAGCAAGCTGAGTCCTCGGGAGCTGGCTCTAAATTTGGCCATGCAAAACCAGAGAGGTTAGACCTCAAATAGCAAGTACCACAAAGGAAGCACGACATGAAGAATTAGAACCAGTGATAAGAGTTAAGAATATGATAAATAAGTCTCTGCTTGCTACTGGGATTTACACAACATCACGACACTTCAAGCCAACTTCTCAACCAAACAAGACAGAAGTTGACCTGTCATGTCCTGACATTTTGCTCATCTCAGTAGTTAACAGAGTAGGTACAGTGCACAAATAAATCAATTTAAACGGCAATACAACTACTACGGCTTGCTAACTGTAAGTTCCAAGTTACCCTGGAAATATGCAATAAGGGATTCCTCAGTTCTTACAATGTACGAGCAAGCCTAATCTATCCAATAATCAATTGTGCCAATCATGAATTAGACGAGTTCCAGCGGGACGCTCGTCATCAATATGCAGAAAAAATAAAATAAACAGATACCACACCCTGTCCGTGTGGCAGGTTTGCAGTATCCGTGGGAACCAGCCGGCATGTCGGGACACTAATTGTTCCAAGATGGCTGCCATATAAGAACTCAAGAATCAATTCTCTCCATGCAATAGTTATTTTATTTAACTTAATAGTCCCTATATTAATTGAAATCTCATGTCGTGGATCATGATCATTCTGAATGAGTACTTCCGTATAGAGTACGATATGCATAACTCTACAATGATGCCCGTACGGTTAGGTTGTAGGTCTTACATAGCGTAATGCAACAATCAAACCTAGCTATGGGATAATCATGTCTTGACTGTAAGGTACACATGCTGCTTTTGTAGAAAAAAGTTGAAGTCAGCACGTGTCCATATGCCAATGTTCGGGATCGGCTAGTCGATCGCAATAGTTCATGGTTCATACATGAACTTGTCTCATTCAATTCAATAAGACGACTAGCCAGTCTTTTAGTTCCAACTAGGAACGCATGAACAATCATTTAGTCAAGGTAACAATCAATGTCAATTCGTGACAAGGCATGAAAGTCAAACTAATATTTAGTATGGTCGAGTCTATAACTCTCAGGGTTAAGTACCAGTGATATGGGATGCCCACAAGCCAATCAACACACGGGACACACTCCACATAACAATATGTATTAAAACACTAACATGCATCAAGTGGCACAATCCAGCGAAATACGCGAGATAGGACAAAGCGCACAATCTAAACGGATGGCCCGAGATAAGACAAAAAAAGCACAATCTCGACGATTGGTACGAAATAAGACAAAATGCTCGAATTCGACGAAACGTGCGAGATAAGACGAAACGCTCGAATTCGACGAATCTATCAAACAATTCTAGCAAGCTAGAAATCATCTTACAATATCAATAGCAAGTAATATATCTATATTTATCAATCTACGACATCAAGTAATTTCTAACCATAGGGTGATAAGCATGAGGAATCAAGACAATCAAGGTACACGGAAAGAAATATACCTTGTGAGTCAAATAGGTGCGGATACCATGATCGGATATCATCCTCACGTTCCCACGTTGACTCTCCTAAGGAGTGATGACCCCAAGCAACACGGACAAGGCTAATTGTTCGGTTCTTGAGTATCTTCTTCCTTCGGTTCAAAATGGACACAGGCTGTTCCTTGTAAGACAGGTTGGTACCTACAACCAGCTTAGAATGATCGAGGATATGGCTTGGGTCCGATACATACCTACGCAACTGAGATACATGAAACACATCATGCACCTCTCGTAACGAAGGTGGAAGGAACAAACGATAAACAACATCGCCTACCCTATCGAGGATAACAAATGGGCCCACGTATCGCAGACTCAACTTTTCGCGAACACCAAATCTAATGATCCCACGAGTAGGCGAGATCCGCAAGAACACATGGTCCCCAACAGAAAATTCTAACGGCCTACAATGTTGGTTTGCCCAATGACGATGTCGATCTTGCGCAACTCGAAGTCGCTCTCTAATCCCCTTAACCACTTCAACCGTATGAATAACCATCTCTGGGCCTAACATCTTTCTCTCCCCGATATCATCCCATGCCAGTGGCGACCTGCACTTCTTACCGTATAGTGCTTCGAATGGCGCCATCTGGATACTGGCTTGATAACTGTTGTTGTATGAGAATTCGACTAAGTGCAGGTGACTCTCCCATGATCCTCCAAAATCTAGGGTACAAGCTCTTAACATATCTTCTAAAGTCTGAATTGTTCTTTCTGATTGCCCGTCCGTCTGTGGGTGGTAAGACGTACTAAATCTTAACTTGGTACCCAGGCTCTGATGTAAACTCTTCCAGAAATGTGATGTAAACGGGTATCTCTATCTGACACAATACTGACAGGAACTCCATGCTGCCTGACTATCTGCTGCATGTACAACTCTGCCAACTTTTCTGTAGATTGCCCTACTCTAAAAGGAAGAAAATGTGCCACCTTCGTAAGCCGATCTACTATCACCCAAATAGCATCCTTACCACTTGGTGATCTCGGTAAACCGGTCACAAAGTCTATTGTGATATGCTCCCACTTCCATTCTGGGATAGGAAGCGGTTGTAATAATCCAGCTGGCCTCTGTTATTCTGCCTTCACTTGCTGACATATTAAGCAACGGAAAACGAATCTAGCTATCTTCCTCCTCATTCCGTTCCACCAGAAGTGCTGCTTGATATCTTTGTACATTTTGGTCCCTCCGAGGTGTATAGAATCACTACTAAAATTTGCTCAATTGGTGCCATAAATTAAGCGACATTTGAATAACGTCGCTAAATTGTACACATTAGCGACGTTTCAATTAAACGTCGCTAATAGTCGCTACTAGCGACGAAAAAAGTGACGTGACACGACGTATATTAATTACATGATCTAGTCATCGTGAAACGTCGCTATGACGTCGCTAATAGCGACTAATTTAGCAACGTTAGTATGAACGTCGCTAAATTCTAATTATATTCCCCCTCCAACGATTCATTTCCCTCTTATTTTACTCTCTCACCCTCTCTCATCCCCCCTCCGGCGCTCTCACTCTCTCCGGCGACTCTCAATCTCTCCGGCGACTCTCCTCCCTCTCCGGTACGTGACTCTCCCCCTCCCTCTCTCTCTCTCTCTATTTTGGTTGTTGGTGGTTAGGGGGTGTAGGTGGCTCGGGGGGAGGGGCAGGGGGGATGCGGGTGGTTGGGGGTGAGTGGGGGGTGGCTGGGCGGTGGGGCAGGGGGTGAGGGCGGCTGGGGGAGGGGATCGAGCTAGGGTTAGGGTTCGGGTTAGGGTTCGGGTTAGGGGTGGGTATGTGTGGGTGGGGGGGAGGGGCGGGGGGGTGAGGGCGGCTGGGGTAGTGAAGCAGGAAGGGTGGAGGCAACTGGGAGAGGGGAGCAGTAGGGGTGGGGGCGACTGGGGGAGGGGAGCAGGGGGGTGGGGGAGGCTGGGGGAGGGAAGCAGTGGGGGTGGGGGCGGCTGGGGGAGGGGAGCAGTGGGGGTGGGGGCGGCTGGGGGAGGGGAGCAGGGGGGGAGGGTTAGGGTTCGGGTTAGGGGTGGGGGTGAGGAGGGGGGTGGCTGTGGGGGAGGAAGGGTTAGGGTTAGGGTTAGGGTTCGGGTTAGGGTTAGGGGTGGTATAGGGGGAAGGAGGGGGAGCTTGGTCAGGGGCACCGATAGTGCCAAAAAATCTGATAATTTAGTAATAATTATTTTTTTCCGACACTGAAAAATCTGATACTCCGATTCGAAAGCACCGATAGTGCCGATATTTGTAACAAGTAGTTTTGTTGGTTGGTTAATTGGTAACATGGTGATTGGGACATATAGTCCCTGCAGCCATTCGACTGACGAGACAGAAACTTTGTAGCCGTAGATAAAGTTGACTGTCCTCCAACCCTCATCCCTCGTCAATGATGATACGATAACCTATCACTATATCTTATATAGTAGTAGATGATGTCTTAGTAGTACATTATGTGGGTTCATCTTGATTCTGTTACATTCTTTAGATACTAGATACGATAAGAACATATACTACACCATATGTACAGAACATAGATGATTCACACTAATGTATGCTAGAATGAATTTTGGGTTGTGTTCTGAGCCATCCGTTCTCTCACTTGGCAAAAAATCAAATTTTTTGTATTTATCTGCTTTTAAAAATGTACTCAAACGAGATGATGGTTCCTTTTGTTAGCTTGCTTATGTTACAATTATATTATTTGTGAATATCAATCTTACCAGATGGCACCCATGACCCGAAGAGCAGCACGTCGTTTGAGGGAAACATTGAATGCTGAGGTGGTTCCTCCTACTATTAAGGAGGAAGTGATACCGGTAGCTAGTGAGACCGGGAGTTCTATTCATCCAGCACTTGCAATAGACTACATCTCTCCTGCCGCCGTCGGTCCCACTTATTCGAGGTGGTTGCGTGATCGTATCACTGAGCGTTTGTGTGAGCTGTGTGGTTCTCATTAGCTATTAGTACTTATTTGTATTGGACTATTTGTATTGGGTTGTGTTTGTATTAGACTATTTGTATACAAATATAAATTAGTACTATGTCAATCTCTGGATTATATTGGACTACGACATGGTGATCAGGATGTAGTCCCTGCAGCCATTCGACTGGCGTGGCAGAAACTATGTAGCCGTAGATAAAGTTGACTGTCCTTCGACCCTCATCCCTCGGCAATGATGATATGACAACCTATCACTATATCTTATATAGTAGTAGATGATGTCTTAGTATTACATTATGTGAGTTCATCTTGATTCTGTTATATTCTTCAGATACTAGATACGATAAAAACATATACTACACCATATGTACAGAACATAGACGATTCACACTAATGTATGCTAGAATGAATTTTGGGTTGTGTTCTGAGCCATTCGTCCCCATACTTGGCAATTAAGCATGTGAAATATATCATTGAAGAACATAAAACTTATGGTCATTACTGCAGAAAGTACAGACTGACATGAACTGACGTACGAAAAGGAGGAGATCAAAGCTGTAACAAGTAAAGTTGTGTTTTGGATGTTCTACTCTTATAAGATCTTTGTTCACAAAGTAAGATATAATGAATACAGAACAAGTATCGAGTTTATAACACTTGTAAGCTCTATACTTGAGTTACGAACTCGATACTTGTTCTGTATTCTTTAATTATAGGTTGCTTTATGAACAAAGAGTTTACAAGAGTTCATTTTCCAAAGCACAATTTTACTTGTTCCAGCTTAGAGCTCCTCATTTTTGTGCGTCAGTTCATGTCGGTCTTCACTTTCTGCAGTAACTTCCTCCAATTAACCTCCCTCCCTTGGCAATGATGATACGACAACCTATCTTGATTCTATTATTATAGTAGATGATGTCTTAGCATTACATTATGTAGGTTCATCTTGATTCTGTTACATTCTTCAGATACTAGATACGATAAGAACATATACTACACCATATGTACAGAACATAGATGATTCACACTAATGTATACTAGAATGAATTTTGGGTTGTGTTCTGAGTCATCCGTTCTCACACTTGATTCTGTTATATCCTTCAGATACTAGATTCGATAAGAGTAAGAGTGTCGGAGAGAGTGAGAGTGCCGGAGAGAGTGAGAGCGCCGGAGGGGAAAAAGAGAGTAAAATAGGGGAAATGAATTAGTGGGGGGAATATAATTAGAATTTAGCGACGTTCATATTAACGTCGCTAAATTAGTCGCTATTAGCGACGTCATAGCGACGTTTTGCGACGACTACCTCGTGCAACTATGTACCTGTAGATGAAGTTGACTGTCCTCCGACCCTCATCCCTCGGCAATGATGATACGACAACCTATCACTATATCTTTTAGTAGTAGATAATGTCTTAGTATTACATTATGTGGGTTCATCTTGATTCTGTTATATCCTTCAGATACTAGATTTGATAAGAACATATACTACATCATATGTATAGAACATAGATGATTCACACTAATGTATGCTAGAATAAATTTTGGGTTGTATTCTGAGCCATCCGTTCTCACACTTAAAATACATGAATTAGTATTGTGTGTCAATCTTTGTTTTTTGTATTTTTGGCGAACCCAGGGATTGGATTCTGTATTTTGTATTTTGGATTCTGTATTTTGGCTCCAGCTCCATCTCCATTTGCATTAATCTATGGTACGACATGGTGATCAGGACATAGTCCTGCAGCCATTCGACTGGCGAGGCAGAAACTATGTAGCCGTAGATAAAGTTGACTGTCCTTCGACCCCCATCCCTCGGCAATGATGATATGACAACCTATCACTATATCTTATATAGTAGTAGATGATGTCTTAGTATTACATTATGTAGGTTCATCTTGATTCTGTTACATTCTTCAGATAATAGATACGATAAGAACATATACTATACCATATGTACAGAACATAGATGATTCATACTAATGTATGCTAGAATAAATTTTGGGTTGTGTTCTGAGCCATCCGTTCTCACACTTGGCAAAAAATCAAATTTTCTGTATTTTATCTGCTTTCAAAAATGTACTCAAACAAGATGGCACCCGTTCTCACAGATGGCACCTAAGACCCGAGGATCTCGCTCGAGGGAGGCACAGATGGGTATGAAAGAGGAGGTGGCACCAGAGCACAGATCCACCGAGAGAGCTGCTCCAGAAGTAATTCCTAAAGCCGAGGGAGCTGTGAAAGAGGAGGTGGCACCACAGGGCAGTTCCACGGGGAGTTCCAGTCATCCATTTCCTCTGGATATTGATCTGGCTGCCGCGGATCCTACTTATGCGCGCTGGCTGAGGGAGTTCAATCTGCCCCAGCATAGACGACAGTAGATACATATATTGACTGGATTTGTTTTGATGGATATATCTCCTCTGGATATTGTGATGGATATTTGTTTTGATGGATATATCTCCTTTGGATATTGTAATGGATATTTGTTTTTTGGTGTGTGAAGTATATTGGTTTGTGTGATACATATTATGATGTATATTTGTTTGTGTGATGTGTGATGCATATTGTGATGTTCCGAGAGGCTTGAGGAGACGACCAATTATTTTTGGTCTATTCTGGATTGTATTGTGCGTGCCGGTGTTGAGTGTTCCACCGAAGGGGTCGGCGAACCCAGGGATTAGATTATGTATTTTGGATTGGATTGGATTCTGTATTTTGGATTGTATTCTGGATTCTGTTTTTTATTTTTTTTCAATTTAGCGACGTTTTTAGCGACGTTTATATTCGTCGCTAACTTTTAGCGACGAATAAAATAGTCGCTAAAATCGTCGCTAAAATATTGACGTGGCAAACAATTTGATGCCACCACATCGTCGCAAAAAACGTCGCTAATGTGTCGCTAATCAGCGACCAAAAAAATGTCGCAAATAAAATCGCTAGTTAGCGACGTTATTAGCGTCGCTAACTAACGTCACCATAGCGACATTTTCTCGATTAGCGACACGCTTTTTTCCGTCGTTTCCTAAACGTCGCTAAAAATGTCGCTAATTTCGTTTAGCGACATTTTAGACGAGATTAGCGACGTTTTGGAACGTCGCTAATCTAACAAATTTTTGTAGTGAATACTGAGAACTGTGGGCTTCTGTCATAACCTCATGTCTGATATCTCCACTTGGCACACATAGACATGATCCAAATCTAAGTGTTCCATCTTCGTGAATTTTCATCTCCTTCCTGAGTCCTGACTCACATTCTGTCCTAAGCTACTGAATCCTTGGGTCATGTGCCTGAGCTGTCTTGATCCTATCTACCAAGTCGGATTGAACTCGTAGACTTGCCAGAATTCCTACATCACTAGGAGGTATAATCTCGTTGCCCATCTCTTAAAGATCTTCTAAAATGTGTTTTTGTGATGTCAACATAAATGCGTCGCCTCTCCTGCTAAGAGCGTCTGCTACCACATTTGCCTTTCCTGGATGATACTCAAGCTCTACGTCGTAATCCTTGATCAACTCTAACCATCTTCTCTGTCTCATGTTCAGTTCCTTCTAAGTAAAGATGTACTTCAGACTTTTGTGGTCTGTGTACATGTCAACTCGATCACCATACAAGTAATGCATCCATAGCTTCAAAGCAAATACTACTGATGCCAACTCCAAGTCATGAGTCGGATAATTCTTCTCGTGGTCTCGAAGTTGCCTAGATGCATACGCTATCACCTTTCCATGTTGCATTAGGACACACCCAAGTCCCTTTCCTAACGTGTCACAATATACAGTAAAACCTTCGGGTCCAACTGGTAATGTAAGAATAGGTGCCGAGATCAACTTATGCTTTAAATTCTCAAATGATGCCTGGCACTCTGTCGACCAGACAAATGGCACATCCTTTCGTGTCAAGCGGGTCATGGGTGTTGAGAGTCTTGCAAAGTCTGATACGAACCTTCTGTAATATCATGTCAATCCCAAGAAACTTCGTACATCTGCTACGGTCTTAGGAATTGGCCAACTTTCTACTGCTTATACTTTCTTGGGATCCACTGCTACTCCAACCCCTGATATGATGTGTCCCAAGAATGAAATGCGATCCGTCCAAAACTCACACTTGCTGAGCTTGGCGTACAACTGGTTCTCTCAGAACCTGTAACACTTTTTTGAGGTGATCTTCATGCTCTTCTTTACTAGCTGAGTATACGAGAATGTCATCGAGGAACACAAAGACAAATTGATCTAAGTATAGCATAAAGATGTGGTTCATCAAATCCATAAATATTGCTGGAGCATTGGTCAAACCAAACGGCAAAACTAAGAATTCGTAATGCCCGTACTTTGACCTGAATGCCGTCTTGAGAATATCGTCTTTTTGAACACTAACTTGATGATATCCTGACCGAAGATCTATCTTGGAGAAAACTCTTGCTCTGCTCAACTGATCAAACAAGTCGTCGATCCTTGGTAGTGGGTACTTGTTCTTTACTGTTACCGCGTTGAGCTTTCTGTAGTCAATAATACACAATCTTGATGACCCATCCTTCTTCCCTACAAGTACCATTGGTGTTGCCCATGGTGATTCGCAGTCTCGAATGAACTTCTTCGCCTTCAGTTCTTCTATGTGCTGATACACCTTGGCCTACTCTGAATCCGACATTTTGTAAACTCGATCCGATATCGATTTAGTTCCAGGTGCCAATTCTATATTGAACTCAATATCTCTAATAGGTGGTAGACCTAGAAGTTCTTCGAAAAATACGTCAAGAAACTCTTCAACTACCTTTGGGACATGAACTTCTTCCATTACCGTTACTACTCTTTGTTTATGTTGGTTTGTTACTGATCTGACTAAGATAAACCGCTTCATGCCTGGAATATTATTAAAAGATACACTCCCTCTACGACAATTTATTGTCGCATGACTGTCCTTCAACCAATCTATGCCCAAGATAACGTCAAAATTACTAATAGGAAATTCCATCAACTTGGCAAGTAAGGAACGCCTGCACACTACAACTCGATACGCTAGAATAACTCTATTAACTCCTACGAGCCCATTACCAATGAGTATATTCAGCCTCTCTGGCAATGCCTCAAATTTTATTCCTAGTCGTGTCACAAATCGTGCAGATATAAATGAGTGTGATGCTCCCGAATCAAACAATGCTACTGCGGGATATGAGGCGACGAGAATGTTACCTACCAGAACATCTCACGATGCCAATACCTCTTCCAAGGACAGATTGAATGCCTGCCCTCGACCTTCTAGTTGGTTCCCATGCTGCGGCCTAGCCTGGTGTTGCTGCTGGCCCCTGCCTTGGTGATGCTGGGGTGGTCTTTGTTGTTGTTGCTGCAACGGCGGTCCCTGCTGCCGAAACATCTGAGCTTGCGACATCAACGGATGTTGTGCCAACGGTCTCACTGCTACCGCTGTTCCTTGATACTGGCCTGCCCCTGGTGCTGGCAGCACAGAAAATTGTTGCACTAGTCCTCCTGACCTCGAATTCATGGGCCAGGTGGAAACCCGATGATCTGGACTTTCATATATCAAATACTGTCCGTTCAATGCCCGATACACACCTCTAGTGTGCCCTGTCTTTCCATAATAGGTGCAGCCCGCCGGGGGTTGCTGGTTCTTCCTCTGTTGTTGTTGTTGTTCTCTTGTTGGTGGTGCTGGCCCTCGTATCGCCACATCGTGAATGAGAATGCCAGAAGATTGTGCTGTTATTCCTGGCGCTGCTCTCCCTCCTTCTTCAATCCGATTGTGAGACCTCTTCTGACCTCCAGTCATAGATGTGATCCTCTAGATGGTGATCTCATGCCTCCGGGTTGCCATCAATACATCATCGAAAGTCTGGTAGTTATGCCCCGCTATCAATTGCAAGAGTTCAAGATGAAACTGTAACGCCCGTGGTTCGTATTACATATTTTGTATACGTGTACAGAATTCCGACCTGTAGTTAGACTTGTCATTCTTGTCTTGATCCTGGTTTAGTGGCTTGGCTTGGTTTATCTTGGTTGGGTTGGCTTGGTTCGGTTTGCCTTGGGTTCATCATGAACCAAAAGAAAATCGTACCTACCACCACCATCTCCATTTATTAGCCCACTCCTCTTTCTCTCTCCTCATTAACTTTTTTCTTCCCTTCCATTACTTCTCCACCAATCTGAGAGAGTGGAGAGGTTTAGGCAAGTGCATCTTGCTTCATAGAGGAAGTCCATTTTTATTGTTCCATTGTCTTCCTCATGTGTTTCTAACCCACTTTAGTACTTAGCATTTTTTATTTCCATGGTTAATTTCTTGTAAATCTAGCTTTGTGGTATTTTTGGTTTCCAGGAGTTTTGATCTATCAAACTTGTATATTTTTGCTAGTTGATGGTTCCATGCTGTAGAGAATTTCATTTTATCCCATTTTGACCTATGGAAGTTCGGATTTGGACTCTGGATGATAGAATTATGGAGCTTAGGAGCATGGCTTCATGGTGTTCTTCTTCTCGAAAATTGGAGAAGAAGAACAGTACTTGACCGCAGGACTATTTCATGCGGTAAGTGTTTTTCCCAGCCGCATGGCCATTTAATTGAATATTTAATCTAATGGGCCGCATGAGCATTTGCTGGCATGCTTATATAAGTTGGCCGCATGGCCTTTATATTGAAATGCATTAATTAATTACCTTTGGCCAATCAAGTTGGCCGCATGGGAACAGTACTTAGCCGCATATGGCCAACTCATTTGTTGGCCAATTAATTATTTCATTAGCATTAGCATACAACTTGCACTTAGCCGCATGAAATATTTGTAGCCGCATGCAAGCAATATTGCTTGGAATATTAGCATTTGCTTGCATGGAGTAAAGCCTTGCATGCATTTAACGTAGGCTTGCATGCATTAGAAATAATTTATTATCCTTTCATGTATTTAACATAGGTTTGCATGCATTAGCCTATGTTTAATGCATTAGCCTAATGAATGCATTAACTTTTTAACAAGCATTTGCTTGCTGGCATGATAGTTTGGCCGTATGGCCTTTTTAGCAACACTTTTGCTTGCTTGCATCATATGAATGCATTAACTTTTTAGCAAGCTTTTGCATATTTTTTTATGCATGCTTGCATACATATTTTTGATGCATTAGGACTTTGGCCGCATATGGTGTTAAAGTTGGCCGCATATGCAATAAGGCAGCTGGCCGCATGGGAATTAACATGGCCGCATATGGCCATCCCAAAGCAACTGGCCGCATGGGAATTAACTTGGCCGCATAAGCCATGGAATATTATTGGCCGCATGGATCAACTCAGCCTTGGCCGCATGGAACAGTGCTTGAGCCGCATAAGCAAGCAATTGCTAGCATACGTGCACGCATGGCCCATATTTATTTTAATGCATTAGCTTATTTGGCATGCATCACCATTAAGTGCTTGGAACAGCAAGTGCTTGCATGGAAACAGTACTTGGCCGCATGAATTATTGTAGCCGCATATGGCTCACAACAGTTGTTGGCCGCATATGGCTCACTGCATTTATTGGCCGCATGGCCTTTCTACTAATTGTATGGCCGCTTGCATGCACGTGCATTAACTTTAATTGCTTGCATGGCGTTGCATGCATTTGCTTGCAAGCTTATTAATATTAAATTAATTCCTTACATTTATTTGCAAGCAACTTGTCTGAGCCGCATATGGCCTAGTGAGTTGCTGGCCGCATGTAATAATTTTTCTGAGCCGCATGAGTCCTCTACGGCCCTTGCTCCTGCTAATATTTAATTACCACATGTATGCTTGTGCTATTAATTTTAAGTGTGTTCCCTGACACGATGTTGACCCGTTGTGGTGCACTTTTGACCAATGACATGACATGATAGTGGCCCGACGTGGCGCACTCCTGACAAGTAAACTTGACATGATAAACGTGACATGATAAATCTGACAGTAAACATGACATGATATATATATTCCGAAGGCTGTTGCGACGGCTAGCTTGACATGACAAGATTGAATAACCTGGACACCGTGGACGATTGTGCTTGTACAAATGAACCCGTCTTGTCTTGCATCATGTCTAGGACGGGGACCCCTGAGTACCACGGTCAGGGGTACCTACTGAATTGACTAAGGCTAATAACTAGAATAATCCAGTAGTCATGAAGAGATTCCCGAGCTACAGGCAATCCCGTTATCTGGGCGCCCCACTTGGGATCTGTAGCCTGCCGACGAGTAGGGCACATTTCCAGCACACTGTCATGTGTTGCACCCTTATTGTACTAATATTCGACCTGGATAACCTGGATGGTCTGTAGGGCTTGTGGCTGGAGGAACATCTCACTGCATCTTGCTAGTAACTAGGCCTGTGATAACCCTAGTTAGTTAAAGTATCAAGCCATACTTATTACTTGGCCGTAAATGTTGGATGGAGCTCAATCAGTCTTGTCTTGTCTTGATCCTGTACAAATTGTTACATGTCCTAATTTCTTATATTATCTTGTCGATAAATTGTGAGAGAAACCTAGTTCTGTTCAGACGAAGGGTTATAACCCCGGTCCTTGTTTGGTTTACGGGTTGTAACCTGGTTATCTGAATAGTCCCATGGTTATCTCATCGTATATCACATGTCATGCTTTTTCTTAATTACTGTCTTTTATTATGTAATTATATTCTTGCACTAATTGCTGGTTTTAGTTCCTAAGTGAAGCCTCCTTTGTGGCACTTGCTCTTTCTGGGATCTGACCCAGCTGGTTTTGTATGGCCAGATACCAGAGCAGCTCCAGAGGATCTACCGACTTTCCAGCCAGATGGTGACCACTAGACGGAATCCTGGCAACGAGTGGGTTTATTTTTGGCTCTCCCACTCTATTGTAAAAATATTCTTTTGAGGCATTTAGCCGACGAGCACCTGTTAGCTCGATTGCACTTTTACTTACTGTCTGCCTACGGGCTGAAACATGATTGACAAATCCTAGGGTTGATCATGTATTGACTAAAACTCTTGCTAATCCTCACATTTTGTAACGACTAGCTTCATGATCAGCTGAATATGTATTATTTGGGATGCCTTACTATTGTATATTTGGTGATCTTACATCTTGTAACTTTATTTGCTTGCTTGTGATTGAGACACTTGGCTTGTTCATGACCCTAAGAGACTGATGGATTGCAGTTAAACCCTCATATATCTAGACAGCCGTGACCGTATAGTGAGGTGGATTCCATTTCATTATACGTAGCTGGCTACGTGCGCCCCCGCTCTCCAGTATTCCGGTTCTGGGGCGTGACATGGTTTAAGTGGTGGCCCATACAGGTCTTATAAATCAAGATATGTGAGGGTTTACCGAATAGATGTCTCAATCAGCACTCGTCCTTGATCTCTGCCCGTATCTTCTAATTCCTGAGATTCTCGACCTGATCACATGCTTGTGTCGTTGATATGTCTTGGTCCTTCCTTATTGTTTCCTATGTCGTCTTCTTCAGCGGCATTGTTCCTGAACCTGCCGATCAGCAAGGCGAAGCACCTCCCGTGGACCTGCAGCAACCAGGAGACCAAGCCCAGCATTCAGGAGTAGCTTCCAGAGTTATGCCTACTGAGGGTCCAGATCTACCAGTTCAGCCAGTTCAGCCTGCAGAGCCTGATGATGGTACTTTGGTAGGTCTCATCGGATCATTGTTAGCTTCTCAGGATCGTCGAGGAGATGCCTTGCATCAGGTAGTAGCAGATGCTCTGGGCAGAGCTGGTGGACATCATGGGAACAGTACAGCGAATAGTTTCAAGCACCTGAACCCTCCATTCTTCGATGGCAGCGAAGATGCTATCGCTGTTGATGCATGGCTTCAGGACACAGAAGTGATATTAGAGGCATCGAAGACCCCAGAAGATGAGAAAGTGGCCGTAGTGCGCCTGCAGTTATTGGATCTAGTCCGCAGCTGGTGGGCGGCGCAGGCCGTGGGACTAGTGGCACCTATTGCCAGGGCAGTATTCAGAGAGAGATTCCAAACCAAGTACTTCGATGTTGTAGCTCGGTATGATATATAGACGAAGTTCACCAATCTGAAGCAGATGGGCAGGACGGTCGATGGATATGCGGCCGAGTTTTCCAGGCTTAGTCGGTTTACTTCCACCTTGGTTACGACCGAGTTCGATAGAGCCCAGCGGTTTCAGCAGGGACTCCACTTGGAGATTCTGCTGGCAGTGGAGCAGTTTGAGCATCAAACTTTCGATGCGGTATTGAGGGCAGCCAGGAGGCATGAGTATACCTCCCAGAGGATTGTGGACAGGACCGGAGGTCGGAAGCGATCTCACGTCCAGATGACCCAGTCGTCAGCACCAGCCCCGGCAGTCAGGACTTTGACAATTGGAACTCCGAGGCAGGCGGCCTCAGTGACATCGGTCACGTCCCCTCAGCAGCAGAAGCAGAAGCAGTCTTTCTGCAGTGGGATGTTCATACTGTGGAAAGCCAGGGCAAGTGGTATCAGAGTGTCGTAGAACGCAGGGTTTGTGTTTGGCTTGTGGGGCACCGGATCACAAGATAGGATCCTGCCCGAATACGGCCAGCTCATCGTCAGCGAACCTAACCAGTCCCTCGGTAAGGGGAGCAGTACCAGCCTCCGAGACCATTGCCGCCTCAGGCTCAAGTATTCCAGCAGCAGAGACCCCAGCAGTATGCCCTGGTCCAAGCTCAGATTCAGAACCGGGAGAGAGGTTCCTAGCATGATGTCTTCCCTCTTCCTCATGCTCTCAATTCCTTGCTCATATGATTGATTGTTTGATTGATTGCTTAGTATAGCTTGTCCTTGCATCTCTAGCCTCTTGATTAAATTTTGAGGACGAAATTCTTTTAAGGTGGGTAGAGTTGTAATGCTCGTGGTTCGTATTACGTATTTTGTATACGTGTACGAAATCCCGACCTATAGTTAGACTTGTCATGCTTGTCTTGATCCTGGTTTAGTGGCTTGGCTTGGTTTATCTTGGTTGGGTTGGCTTGGTTCGGTTTGCCTTGGATTCATCATGAACCAAAAGAAAACCCCATCTACCACCACCATCCCCATTTATTAGCCCACTCCTCTTTCTCTCTCCTCATTAACTTTCTTCTTCCCTTCCATTACTTCTCCACCAACCTGAGAGAGTGAAGAGGTTTAGGCAAGTACATCTTGCTTCATGGAGGAAGTCCATTTTTATTGTTCTACTGTCTTTCTCATGTGTTTCTAACCCATTTTAGTACTTAGCATTTTTCATTTCCATGGTTTTGTAAATCTAGCTTTGTGGTATTTTTGGTTTCCAGAAGTTTTGATCTATCAAACTTGCATATTTTTGCTAGTTTATGGTTCCATGCTATATAGAATTTTATTCTACCCCATTTTGACCTATGGAAGTTCGGATTTGGACTCTGGATGATGGAATTATGGAGCTTGGGAGCATGGCTTCATGGTGTTCTTTTTCTCAGAAATTGGAGAAGAAGAACAGTACTTGACCGCATGACTATTTCATGCGGCAAGTGTTTTTCCTAGCCGTATGGCCATTTAATTGAATATTTAATCTAATGGGCCGCATGAGCATTTGCTGGCATGCTTATATAAGTTGGCCGCATGGCCTTTATATTGAAATGCATTAATTAATTACCTTTGGCCAATCAAGTTGGCCGCATGGGAACAGTACTTAGCCGCATATGGCCAACTCATTTGTTGGCCAATTAATTATTTCATTAGCATTAGCATACAACTTGCACTTAGCCGCATGAAATATTTGTAGCCGCATGCAAGCAATATTGCTTGGAATATTAGCATTTGCTTGCATGGAGTAAAGCCTTGCATGCATTTAACGTAGGCTTGCATGCATTAGAAATAATTTATTAGCCTTGCATGTATTTAACATAGGTTTGCATGCATTAGCCTTTGTTTAATGCATTAGCCTAATGAATGCATTATCTTTTTAACAAGCTTTTGCTTGCTGGCATGACAGTTTGGCCGCATGGCCTTTTTAGCAAAGCTTTTGCTTGCTTGCATCATATGAATGCATTAACTTTTTAGCAAGCTTTTGCATATTTTTTTATGCATGCTTGCATGCATATTTTTGATGCATTAGGACTTTGGCCGCATATGGTGTTAAAGTTGGCCGCATATGCAATAAGGCAGCTGGCCGCATGGGAATTAACTTGGCCGTATATGGCCATCCCAAAGCAACTGGCCGCATAGGAATTAACTTGGCCGCATAAGCCATGGAATATTATTGGCCGCATGGATCAGCTCAGCCTTGGCCGCATGGAACGGTGCTTGAGCCGCATATGCAAGCAATTGCTAGCATACGTGCACGCATGGCCCATATTTATTTTAATGTATTAGCTTATTTGGCATGCATCAACATTAAATGCTTGTAACAGCAAGTGCTTGCATGGAAACAGTACTTGGCCGCATGAATTATTGTAGCCGCATATGGCTCACAACAGTTGTTGGCCGCATACGGCTCACTGCATTTATTGGCCGCATAGCCTTTCTACTAATTGTATGGCCGCTTGCATGCACGTGCATTAACTTTAATTGCTTGCATGGCCTTGCATGCATTTGCTTGCAAGCTTATTAACATTAAATTAACTGCTTACATTTATTTGCAAGCAACTTGTCTGAGCCGCATATGGCCTAGTGAGTTGCTGGTCGCATGTAATAATTTTCCAGAGCCACATGAGTCCTCTACGGCCCTTGCTCCTGCTAATATTTAATTACCACATGTATGCTTGTGCTATTAATTTTAAGTGTGTTCCCTGACACGATGGTGACCCGTTGTGGTGCACTTTTGACCAATGACATGACATGATAGTGGCCCGACGTGGCGCACTCCTGACAAGTAAACTTGACATGATAAACTTGACATGATAAACCTGACAGTAAACATGACATGATATATATATCCCGAAGGCTGTTGCGACGGCTAGCTTGACATGACAAGATTGAATAACCTGGACACCGTGGACGATTGTGCTTGTACAAATAAATCCGTCTTGTCTTGCATCATGTCTAGGACGGGGACCCCTGAGTACCACGGTCAGGGGTACCTACTGAATTGACTAAGGCTAATAACTAGAATAATCCAGTAGTCTTGAAGAGATTCCCTAGCTACAGGCAATCCCGTTATCTGGGCGCCCCACTTGGGATCTGTAGCCTGCCGACGAGTAGGGCACATTTCCAGCACACTGTCATGTGTTGCACCCTTATTGTACTAATATTCGACCTGGATAACCTGGATGGTCTGCAGGGCTTGTGGCTGGAGGAACATCTCACTGCATCTTGCTAGTAACTAGGCCTGTGATAACCCTAGTTAGTTAAAGTATCAAGCCGTACTTATTGCTTGGTCATGAATGTTGGATGGAGCTCAATCAGTCTAGTCTTGTCTTGATCCTGTACAAATTGTTACATGTCCTGATTTCTTATATTATCTTGCCGATAAATGGTGGGAGAAACCAAGTTTTATTCAGACGAAGGGTTACAACCCCGGTCCTTGTTTGGTTTACGGGTTGTAACCTGGTTATCTGAATAGTTTCATGGTTATCTCATCGTATATCACCTATCATGCTTTTCCTTAATTACTGTCTTTTATTATGTAATTATATTCTTGCGCTAATTGCTGGTTTTAGTTCCTAAGTGAAGCCTCCTTTGTGGCACTTGCTCTTTCTGGGATCTGACCCAGCTGGTTTTGTATGGCCAGATACCAGAGCTGCTCTAGAGGATCTACCGACTTTCCAGCCAGATGGTGACCACTAGACGGAATCCTGACAACGAGTGGGTTTATTTTTGGCTCTCCCACTCTATTGTAAAAATATTCTTTTGAGGCATTTAGCCGACGAGCACCTGTTAGCTCGATTGCACTTTTACTTACTGTCTGCCTACGGGCTGTAACATGATTGACAAATCCTAGGGTTGATCATGTATTGACTAAAACTCTTGCTAATTCTCACATTTTATAACGACTAGCTTCATGATCAGCTGAATATGTATTGTTTGGGATGCCTTACTATTGTATATTTGGTGATCTTACATCTTGTAACTTTACTTGTTTGCTTGTGATTGAGACACTAGGCTTGTTCATGACCCTAAGAGACTGATGGATTGTAGTTAAACCCTTATATATCTAGACAGCCGTGATCGTATAGTGAGGTGGATTCCATTTCATTATACGTAGCTGGCTATGTGCGCCCCCGCTCTCCAGTATTCTGGTTCTGGGGCGTGACAGAAATCCTTGCTGAAACCTCATAGCCCTCTGGCTCTCCGTTGCTACCATCTCCGGGGCGAACCTACTCAGTCTGCAGAACTCTGCTGCATAAGCATCCACCGTTTTGCCAGTCTGCTTGAGGTTGATAAACATATGTTGTAGTTCGAACTGCGCCACAACTAGGGCTGCAAATGAGCCAAGCCGTTCGTGAGCTGCTCGAAGCTCGGCTTAATAAAAGCTTGTTTGAGCTCGGTTCGTTTAGTAAACAAGCCGAGCTCAAGCTTTATTTTTGAGCTCGTTTAATAAACAAGCCAAGCTCAAGCTTAGAAGTACTCGGCTCGATTTAGCTCGCGAGCTGGCTCGTTTATGAGCTTGTGAGCTGGCTCGTTTAGAAGCTCGTTTAGGAGCTTGTTTAGAAGCTCGTTTGTTCTTTATTGAATTCTAATTTTGTTTATATATATATATATATATATATATATATATATATATATATATATATATATATATATATATATAAAATATATATATATATATTTTATATATAAAAAAAAAATATATATATATATATATATATATAAAATATATATATATATATATATATATATATATATATAACGACATAGTTGTGTGTATTATATATTTATGTCCTTAATAAGTGATATTAAGGAACTTTTTTTTAAAATTTTTATAAATAAATTTGTTAATATTTCATAAACTTGAAATCAAACATAACTAGCTTGAAATTAAGCTCGCTTGAATTCAAGCTTAATGAGCTTGAAATAAAGTTGAGAGACAAGCTTGATTTCAAACTTATCGAGCTTGTTTATCAAGCTTGAATCAAGCTTCCTTATCAAGCCAAGCTCGAGCTCAAACCAAGCCAAGCTCAAGCTTAATATAAACAAGCTCAAGCCAAGCTCAAGCTTTAAAATTAAAAATTTATCAAGCTCGAGCTCGAGCTTGAATAATTCTTTCAAGCCAAGCTCAAGCTTACAAAAGCTTGGTTCGGCTCGGCTTGTTTGCAGCCCTAGCCACAACTCCATAGTACTTCGTCTTGAATCTCGCAGTAAAATCATCCCAAGCAATAGGACGTCTGATGCCCACTTCTTCTGATTCCCACCAATCACGTACGAGGTCCTGAAGTAACAGCTTCACTTGATCCACTCGTTCTTCCGTCGGAACCTTAGCCGCTGTCAGAATAGCCTCGATGTCCTTAAGCCATACATCCGCTGAAATAGCATCTTTCGTGCCTTCGAAACGACGGGGGTTGTACTTGTAGAATCTGGTTGACGCCCCTGAATCAGTCCATACTCCTCTTTCCAAAGACGTCTACAATCCTTGGTTGAGTAATACATTCTGCTCTTGCAGCTGAGTGTGCATGTGTTGCTGGGCCAATATCTGATGTTGCTGAGTAGCCATTATCCCTCTTATGATTTTCAGAAGGGCTGGTGTGTCTACAGCCACAGGGGTAGGCGGAACTGTTGGTGGTGTTGGAACCTCCGGATACTACGGTCCAGCTGTTGGTTCCACTATCACCTCTTCTGGGATGGGCTCTTGAGGTAGTACTGGCCTTTGTTGCTGACCAAAATTGTCCTGTTGTTCGTGTTGCCCTTGTTTTTGTTATCCAGCTCTGACAGATGCGGACGAGGAGCACCTAAGCAAAGGGACAAAAGAACAATCAAACGACCGGACAGGAAAGATCAATGAAGTCAAAGGATACCGGAATGTCAAGCTAGGGTCGAGAGTAACGAATCATGAGATCAAGGGGAAACATGTGTGATTGAGACATCCGATAAATCAAAATACCCCACAAGTCTGAAATCAGACCTGCATGGGCCACCACTAAAATCTTGTCACGCCCCAGATCCAGAATACCGGAGAGCGGAGGAATGACTCAGCCAGCTACGTATTACGGGTAGATGAATACCGTATAATACGATCAATGCTGTGTACAAGACAAGGGGGTGCATACTACATACAAGTCTCACTAGGGTTACTCAACCTCTATTGTCCCAATCATTCAATAAAAAGCAGTAAGTAGAGAACATGTCAGAATAAACAGTAAGACGTCCCAAATGCTCAGTCAAAATATTCTTGAGATCTGGCTTTACAAAATATAGCCAGCTGATATAACAAGGTATACACAATCGTTATCAGCTGCAGTCTGGCTTAGTTACAATTATGTAAAAGTAAGTACAAGACAGTCCGACTAACATGTCGGTGCCAAGCGGCAAAAGTAAAGTAAGTAGCAAAACGAGCAGGGAAGCAAGAAACCCACTCGTGTCCTCCTGCGGTCATCCTTCTAGTATTGACTATCTTAGGGGTGAAAGTAAGCTGAGTCCTCGGGAGCTGGCTCTAAATCTGGCCATGCAAAACCAGAGAGGTTAGACCTTCCCAACCAAACAAGACAGAAGTTGACCCGTCATGTCCTGACATTTTGCTCATCTCAGTAGTTAACATAGTAGGTACAGTACACAAACAAATCAATTTAAATGGCAATACAACTACTACAACTTGTTAACTGTAAGTTCTAAGTTATCCTAGAAATATGCAATAAGGGATTCCTCAGTTCTTACAATGTACGATCAAGGCTAGTCTATCCAATAATTAATTGCGCCAATCATGAATTAGACGAGTCCTAGCGGGACGCTCGTCATCAATATGCAAGAAAAAAATAAACAGATACCACTCCCTCCCCGTGTGGCAAGTTTGCAGTATTCGTGGAAACCAGCCGGCATGTCGGGGCACTAATTGTCCCAAGATGGCTGCCATGTAAGAACTCGGGAATCCATTCTCTCCATGCAATAGTTAATTTATTTAACATAATAGTCCTACGTTAATTGAAATCTCATGTCGTAGATCATGATCATTCTGAATGAGTACTTCCGTACAGAGTACGATATGCATAACTCTACAACGACGCCCATGCGGTTAGGTTGTAGGTCTTACATAGTGTAATGCAACAATCAAACCTAGCTACGAGATAATCATGCCTTGACTGTAAGGTACACATGCTGCTTTTGTAGAAAGAAGTTGAAGTCAGTACGTGTCCATATGCCAATGTTCGGGATCGGCTTGTTGATCGCAATGGTTCATGGTTCATACATGAACGTGTCTCATTCAATTCAATAAGATGACTAGCCAGTCTTTTAGTTCCAACTAGGAATGCATGATCAATCATTTTGTCAAGGTAACAATCAATGTCAATTCGTGACAAGGAATGAAAGTCAAACTAGTATTTAGTATGGTCGAGTCTATAACTCTCAGGGTTAAGTACCAGTGATACGGGATGCCCACAAGCCAATCAAGACACGGGGCACACTCCACACAACAATATGTATTAAAACACTAACATGTATCAAGTGGCACAATCCAGCGAAATGTGCGATATAGGACAAAGTGCACAATCTAGACGGATGGTGCGAGATAAGACAAAAAAAACACAATCTCGACGATTGGTGCAAAATAAGACAAAACACTCGAATTCGGCGAAACGCGCGAGATAAGGCAAAACGCGTGAATTCGGCGAATCGTGCGGGATAAGACAGATGGCGCAAATTCAGCGAAACGTACGGACTGAAACGACTGTTGTGCGCACACAGGTGGAGAATGCACTAATTTACTGTGGGTGCATAGCAGTCCCTTTGGGCGCATAGCAGTCCCTTTGGGCACATAGAATGCCTTTGGGCTCATAGTACCTTTGGACGCATAGGATGCCTTTGGGCGCATAGAATGCCTTTGGGCTCATAGTGCCTTTGAGCGCATAGTGCCTTTGGACGCATAGTATGCCTTTGGGCGTATAGCCACTCAATTATATGGGCACATGGCCACACGGTTATGTGGGCGCATAGCATGGATGCTTCTGCACCAGCAAGCTTTGGCCATGGAGTTTCAAAAACTTCCAATGGCCATAACTTGGGCTATCGGACTCGAAATTGGGCAAAATAAAGGTCAAAACTGACTAGAATTGAATTCTCTACAACATGGAACAACTTGTTTTTGAAAACAACAAAGTTTGATATATCGAAACCACAAAAACCCATAAAATCTGAAACTTAAAACCTAGATCTACACACAACCATCCATGGAAATCAAAAACTTCAAGACCTAAACTTGTAGAGTAAGAGGAGATGAACAACATGGACTAAAAATAAATAGGAATGCAAGAAATTCCTCATGGTGTGCAAGATGTACTTGCCTCTCCAAATTGGGTTAGGGTTTGGTGGAGGAAATGAAATGAGAGTTGTGAGGAGAGAGAGAAAAGAAAAGGTGTATAAATATCAAGTCAAGTTTGATCTCCACCACCCATTCCTTCTCCATACAATCTAGGCCATCCACCCCTTATCATGATAAACCAAGCCAAACCAAGTTGGTTCAACATGAACCAAAATAAACCAAGAGCTAAGCAAAAGCAGAAAATAAAATACAGAAAAATAATTAGCATGTAATTAAAGGAATTAAATACAGAATAAATGCATGATAAATACTAAATAAATATAGTCAAGTAGTACACGTATTAAAAATACGTATCCCGTGATAGGTATCGTCTGGTTCCTCAGCACCTTCTCTCGTCGATCCAGAATCTCCACCGGCTGTTCTGGATAACTAAGAGTATGGCCCACCTCGGTCTCGGAATGATCCAGTATATGGCTAGGATCTGCCACATACCGTCTCAACTTTGACACGTGAAATACGTTGTGGACTCCCTCTAATGCAGGTGGCAAGTCCAGTCTGTATGACACGTCACTGACTCTTCCACTGATAACGAAAGGTCCGATGAAGCGCGGGCTGAGCTTTTCACCTCCACCAAAGGAATAATGTCTCGTGTCGGAGATATCCTCAGGAATACCAGATCTCCAACCTAGCACAAACATGGTCTCCAACTTAACTATAACAATCACATGATCAAACAAAATCACAAAACAATAAAATCATAATCCTAAGTCTAAGCTGTACCTCAAACACCAAAGGTCTCCGGTGGCTATCGGCCTAATACCGATGTCTGTCCCGCACCATGCGAAGTCGATCTCTGATTAGCTTCACCTTCTCGGCTGCGTCCACAACCATCTCAAGTCCCAATAAAGTTCGCTCTTTAATGTCATTCCAAGACAAGGGAGTACGACATCTACGCCCGTACAATGCCTCGAATGGTGATATCTCAATATTGGCCTGGAAACTGTTGTTGTATGCAAACTCCACCAAGTACAAATGATCATCCCAGGAACCTCTAAAATCTATGACACTAGTCCGCAGCATGTTTTCGAGTGTCTGAATAGTCCTTTCTGACTGTCCGTTCGTCTGCGGGTGGTATACAGTACTAAACTTGAGCTGAGTGCCCAAACTAGTATGCAGACTCCATCAGAAATGGGAAGTAAAGTGACTATCTCGATCCGAGACAATGCTCACTGGAACTCCGTGAAGTCTGACGATCTGACGTACGTACATCTCTGCTAGCTTCTCCGTAAATAAACCCACTTTGAATGGCAAGAAATAGGCTGATTTGGTTAACCTATCTACGATAACCCAAATTGTGTCTTTTCCTCCGGGTGTACGTGGCAATCCTGAAACAAAGTTCATCGTAATGTGCTCCCACTTCCACTCCGGAATGGGCAATAGCTGTAACAGTCCTTCTGGCCTCTGTCTCTCTGCCTTTACCTGCTAACAGATCAAAAATTTGGCTACGAAGCGTTCTACCTCCCATTTCATCTTATACCACTATACATGCTCCTTCAGATCCCTATACATCTTATTGGCACCTGGATGCATAGAGTACTAAGAACGGTGGGCCTCCTACATAACATGCTTCCGAAGGTCTCCACTAGGCATACATAGTCTGGAACCGTGCCTTAATGCGCCATCCTATGCAATGACAAACTCATCCGCAAGTCCTGTTCGAACCTGCTCTCGAATACACCGCAGAGCAACATCGTCGAACTGAGTCGACTTAATCCTCTCCATCAAGTCCGACTGAATCTGCAGTCCCCACATCTGCATCTCACCTCGCGACACTATCACCTCGATCTTCAGGCTCTCCAGATCTGCTAACAAGTGACGGTCTACCGTCAAACACATAGCTACCGGGTACCTACTCAAGGCATCAGCAACCACGTTGGCCTTTCCTGAATGATACTGCAACAAAATGTTAAAGTCCTTCATCAACTCCAACCATCTCCTCTGTCTCAAGTTGAACTCCTTCTGTGTAAACACATACTTCAAGCTCTTGTGGTCTGTGAAGATCCATACGCTCTCCGTATAGATAGTGCTTCTACAACTTAACTGCAAAGATAACTGTCGCCAACTCCAAGTCATGGGTAGGATAGTTCTTCTCATGCAGACATAATTGCCTGGATACATAGGCAATCACCTTCCCATGCTGCTGCAAGACACAACCCAGACCCTTCCCTGAGGCGTCACTATAGATAGTGAACCCGCCTGATCCTGATGGCAATGTCAGAATCGGGGCTATCGTTAGCCGCTTCTTCAACTCATCAAAAGTGACCTGACACTCCTCTGACCAGATAAATTCTGCGTCCTTCCGGATCAGCCTAGTCAATGGCTCTATAACCCGGGAGAAATCCTGAACAAATCTCTTGTAGTAGCCTGCCAATCCCAGGAAACTCCTAATCTCTGCAACTGAACTCGGAGCGGTCCACGCCTCAACTGCTCTGATCTTCTTCGGGTCGACTGAGATCCTATCCCCGGTCACAACATGACCTAGAAAATTAATTCAATCTAGAAAGAACTCACACTTCGAGAGCTTGCCATAAAGCTCCTCCTTCCTGAGAGTCTCCAGAACCACTCTCAAGTGCTCCTCATGCTCCTCTGGGGTCTTCGAATACACCAAGATGTCGTCGATGAACACCACCACGAACTTGTCCAAGTACTGGTGGAACACCTTGTTCATCAAGTTCATGAACACTGTCGGGGCGTTAGTTAACCCAAATGATATCACCATGAACTCAAACTGGCCATACTGTGTCCTGAATGTTGTCTTCGGAATATCCTCCTTCTTCACCTTCACTTGATGGTAACCTGACCTCAAATCAATTTTGAAAAATACCATCTCTCCGCTCAACTGATCGAACAGATCATCGATCATCGGCAGCGGGTACTTGTTCTTGATCGTGAGGCTGTTGAGATCCTTGTAGTCAATACACATCCGTACTAACCCATCCTTCTTCGGCACAAAGAGTACTGGTGTACCCCACGGTGAAGAACTCGATCAGATGAAACCTTTGTCCTGCAACTCATCCACCTGCTTCTTCAACTCCACTAGCTCGCTGTTGTTCACTCTATAGATGTGCTGAGATATCGGCTCTACGCCGGGCACCAAATCTATAGAGAACTCCACATCTCTGTCTGGAGGTAACCCTGACAACTCCTCCAGAAATACATCTATGAACTCAGCTATCAATGGATGTGGCACGCTCTGCTCCTCTACTGAAACTCTCCAGAAAACTCCGCTGCTCTGCTCCGCCTCTCGTCTGGTGAACTCAAAATCTGGCTCTCCTGGCACTCTGAAAAGAACTCTACCACCACGACAATCTATACTAGCATGGTGCCTACTCAACCAATCCATCCAGAGTACAATATCGTAGTTCGGTAATGGCATTACGAGCAGACTCACATCCAGTTCTCGGCCTCCCAAAACTACTCTCTGATCCTTGTAAATATCACGGACGAGGATGATACCACCCCAGTCGTGATCTTGCAAGTCCTAGGCAACGATTCAGAAGAAAGATGGTGTCTAATAGCAAATAATACAGACACAAAGCTATGGGAAGCCCCCGAATCAAACAAAGCAAATACGGAAAAAGAGTCAAGAAGAACAGAACCTGTGATCAGATCTCCTACTGCCTTTGTATCCTCGGCTGACATGGCAAAAGCTCGCCCTACTGACCTCCTCGGGCTTGCTGCTGGTGCTGAATAAATTTCTGCTGTTGAGTCTAAAATGGTCCATTCTGTTGTCCTGCTGGAGCCTTGACTCCTGCTCCCTGAGCTGTATGTCCCGAAGACAAGGGACAGTCCCTCAGCTGGTGCTCCGCTAATCCTTAAAGTAGGCACTCGCCTAGCCACTTTCTACAGTTGTTCCACCCATGCCCTGGCTTCTTGCAGAAGGTACAACTGATGGCTTGCTACTGTCTAGGTGCCTGTTGTATCTGCCTCTGCTAAAAAGGCGCATGACCTTGACTCTAAAACTGCTGCTACTGGAATGTCTTCTACTGATGCTGCTGCTGAAAATGGGGCCTCTTAGCCAGGCCTCCACTGCCACCGACTCTATGGGTATCGCGACCTCTCTTCAACTTCAGTTCAAGGTTGTCCTCCTCTGCCATAGCTCCCGACAGAATCTCTTCAAAGGTAGCATCTCTGTCACTCTTGGTCAAGAACTTGACTTCCTTGACCAAGCCCTTCCTGAACCTCCTAGCCTTCACCGTCTCGCTTAGGCCCTCAACGAATCTGCCCAGGCGGCAGAACTCTTCGGCATAGTCCTCTACTGTCGGGTTCCCCTGAACCAGGTTCTCGAGCTACGTCTCTAAGGCGCCAAGTGTTGTGTCGGGGAAGAACTTCTCCTTGAAGAGCTTCTTGAAAGCTCCCCATATCTGCCCCTCTGTACCAATTTTGGGGTCGGTCTGGTACCACGTGTGGACAAGGTCCTGCATCTAGCTGCCCGCTGCCTCTATCTGAATCCCAGCTGGTATCTGCGCGAGGCAAAAGATCTCCTCTATATGCTCAATCCAGTCATCGGCATATAGGATACCCTCAGTACCCTTGAAGTCTCGCGGCCACATCTTCTGAAAGTCCTGA